>JAUTBV010138628.1:0-11552 GCA_032361325.1 Lepetodrilus fucensis
CATTTTCGTGGCTCAATCTTATGTACGTTCGACTGCTGTACGACTAGTTCCAATACATTGGTAGAGTATTACCTATACTAATACCTATTATAATATGGTATACAAGTACCTATCGTGTATTGATGTAGTTATTAATCTATTGCTTAGTGACAATGGTGGTATTATATTTAAGAAAGGTTATCTGTGTCTCTAAACAGCTTCCCAGACAAGATGAAGACTCTAGTGGCCTTAACCGTGCTAGCTTTGCTTGCTGTCAGCATTACAGGTGAGAATACAGGTGGAGATACTCATTAAGGTGTTTGTTTTTATGAAATATCTATTAGAAGATTTGAGTATTGTAGTAGAATTATTCAATTCAATTCATTTATTGTATCAAGGCCACTATCCCATATACATGTACATATTATATATGTATATATACATAATTATACAAACAAGGTTGCATATTCAGAAATTTAAATTGTAATATTATTTTGTGCGTTGTGTTATTTTCAACGCTTTTTGTATATATATATATATAGTTGCAACTGTTTCACGATCATTTTTACATGACACTTTCTAATATCTTCATAAATTTGGCATTATAATAAAATGATACTCATCTTCCACTTCTCCACCACTACACATCACATGTTCTAAGTGACCTATCAATATTAATGGCTAAATCAACGGCTAAGCTTGCCATTCCCATTCTAATAGACGCAAATTGTCTTGTATAGTTAAATAAAGATGAGTCAATTAGATTCTAAAGTAACTTTATACTGCGAGTACCAATAGTATCTACTACTTGATTTTAATTTACACATCCACTCTTGTAGTAGTTTCAGCGATCACGATAGCGTCGACAGGGGCTATAGTAGCGTCCTCTGAAACATGTCGTCGTTTTGACCTCAAATATTTTACTTCTCACAATGGCAGCGGGTAATTTGATTAATTATATTTCAGCTAATACGACAGTTGGAGGGGTAAGTTAATATTTCTTATCTGAAACATCTGCCTGTCAGTCACATCCACACATTAATACTGAAGACATACTATCACCTATTTAAGTTGTAGGCCTACATGTCGTTTTGGACCGAATTGTTTTTTAAATTGTAAAGTACATTCACTTAGCACACATATAAGTTAATTTATAGCATTGGACATGACATGTCAGTTTCAGTGTCAGTGTTCGTAAGAGAGGGAATGTTTTGGTTCAATCAAAATAGTGTCTATAGTTGTTTCTGTTGTCGCTGTACTTTTGTCTTGTCAGTCTTACATTTCAAAGTTGTTCTTTATCAATGTATACAGTTTGACGGTTCTAATCCCATGCCTACCACAAAGCCTACCAAGTCCAATAGGCCTACTGAAAGGTCTACCAATACTGAAACGTCTACCAATACTGTTAAGGTAAGAACTGTTTTATCATTTGTTTAAATAATGTATTTAGCTAAAATAAATATATAACAGAGGATTGTCTACGTATCAGTTTGACAATATCTAAGTCCAGAAAATGTGTGTGTGTGTGTGTGTGTGTTTGTGTGTGTGTGTGTGTATGTGTGTGTTTGTGTGTGTGTCTGTGTGTGTGGGTGGGTGGTGGGGGTGGGTGGGTGTTGTTTTGTCTCACTGCATGGAGCTGGAGAGCAGTGAATGTTTTTGTCTGCTTGAATTGTGCTAGTCTGGATTTCCACCAGTGATTATAGTCCTAGCTGACTTGGAATAGCAATGTCGCAGTTAACAAAAATATCCCAATATGATACTTTAAGCCGACCCCGAGTCGACCAGCTGTTGTTGTATAATTCCCTTTAATCCTGAGCGCCAAGCAGGGGAACAACAACTACCATAGTTTATCATATTTTTATATGACGCTGTCGGGGTTGACCCACAGTCTTACTATCTCTGTATACTGTCTCAATAACCAATTTAGTTGATTTTACTATACTTGTTCTGTTGTCAGTGCGGTGCCAATGCGGTGATGTCGTCGTTCGTCCTGTCCGTGATGTCGGCCGTCATTGCTGGAGCCCAGTTCTGATTGTTCCAGTCACGTGATCAAGACTAGCCCCATATTCAGCAATCACAGACTATCACTGACTAAAATCAAACATTATGCAGTAGTGACTGGAATATTAGTATTAGTCCTCTTCTTGTTTCCAATGTTCTTCAAATAATAGAAACCGTGAGCTCTGTTGTAGATTGAAATCCCAATGAAGCCAAAATAGGAGTGTTCTTTGCGCGAGTGGAGCATTGTTACATTTGATAAGAGGGTTATGACTTGGAATGTAATATTTATAACATGCATGCACGGATTGTTATACTTTCCAACAGTGGGTATATATATCCCTTTGTATCCGAAGTCAAAATTTTAAGACGTCCATTTGGGAAATGAATAACACCATCAATACAAGAATTATGACACCAAACATAATGCTGTATCTCTAAAATAACCACCCACCCCTTGAAAAACAAAATGAACACCCCAAAATGCGTTTTCTCAGCCAAAACGGAGTTCTATATAGGCAGTGATCCCAGGGTATTTGACGGAGGTTAGTGTAGTCATAATGGCCTGGGTTTTCGAGGATGCATTGATTCCTGAAGCCCAGTTCCTAAATTTGGTAGAAAGATTCCCTAAAAAATATCTCCTGGACCTTAATTTATTTTGTTGTGAATCCTAATAGTATTGTGAACATATTTTAGATGTCAACAGCTTATCAAAAATACTTATGAAAATAAACAAGAAATGCGTAAACACTCCATATATGAATATGTGAAACCGGATAACAAGTGATTACTTCCTTTTCTCGTGTAGGACCTACTATATTTGTTTACAACGGTTCCTATTCCAATCAATATTGTCATCATCGAAGGCTACGGGACAAAAGCTTCATAAACGCAAATACTATATAACGTCATTGGTATGGAAATGCAGATGTTTAATATTTCCTTAATCTGTTACTGCTATAAGTACCAACAAGACAACAACGGCAGCGAGCGTGAAGCGTTCTGTGACTGCGTCTAATGCTGTAATGAAGTCATAATGCCCTGCCATGTCTACAAGCACCACGCGTTGCCACCTATATAAAGTTGCATAGAACATGCCCGTGTGTTTCCTTCTCACAAGCTCTGATTACATTGCATAGAATCCAGCGAACAATGACTTCTTGGAAGTGCAGTCTCATACAACACACCCACGGCTATTCCGTATTCATCGTCGCCCATATTTATAGTTACCAGTAAAGTCTTAGTTGCAAATTTCACAACCAGATGTGTACATCTAGGATTTCAACTAATCACACTTTTGGTTGCTCTCCAGAATATCTGCGCGGGATCCTTTATCAGGAGAGAATGAGTCGGAACGTTTATGTTCAATGTCGTATACAATTCTTGCTCTCACTATTAAATCAATGTCGAAAAAAACTACAATTGTCGTGATGACGATTTATATATCCCACATACGGGTTATCCACCCGGATCGTGTTCTTCTGGGGTGACGCATACTATCCTGTGGGTCAGGTCTCAATCCCAGGGGGGTCGTGTCATACCTTACGTGTATTACCTTCGCCGTCATTTATTATACAACCCACCCCCTAGGTTTGGCGTACGAGGGTCGGGTTGTCACCCCTCTTGGTCGGTCCTTGTGACCCCTTGGGTAGCTTAAATGACCCTGGAGTTAACCTCAATTAGTTAGTGTCGAAGGACACGTTATTTTACCTGGCGAATTGTCTATCTAACTCTCCCGGGTGTGGCGAGACAATGGACGTTGACCTTGACAGACAACGGCGGCCACAAATCAGAGAATCTTCACGAATGGCGACGACTCATCACAGCGGCATGGAACACGCCTTCCGGTTTCAATCTGCGCAGGGCAATGGAGTGTCACGTGACAATCAGATTCGTGGAAGGATCTGTCATCCGAATAATGTAACTGAAAGGTGCGTATGGACTGGTAACGAAACGCATTGTGGTTAATTGTAGGATTGTGTTTCATTCGATTGCTCCTTTGGTGACCATGATTATAGAAACATAGAACTTCCACGAGTGGACATAGGCTAGGCATACAGCAACCTTCGACTTCCGTGAATTCATAAAATGTTTGACATTTCAAATGTTGACAGTTATAGTTGATCATTTTGTTATTCGTGAGCATTATGTATGGTAGAATATGAATACCTCAACAGTATGATCACCACAGAAGCTTTTACCTTGTCTTATATTGTAAGCACTTTTGAATTGTTCTCTTGTGAGTTTCGTTTCCTATTATGGTGTCCGATATTAACAGTATCCTGAGAGCTTAGGGCCTGTATACATAATATTTATTTCGGTTCCCCCAATTATATATATAAAAGTAAAACTTAATAGGATGGATATCGACATCAGACATTAGAACAAATTTAACAGCGTGGATGAACTTTTTCAAATAAATAAAAAGGCATCATATCCGCCTTAATCTGAGTTATTAAAATATACTTCAAATACTCTGAACTTTGTCTAGGCATACTGGACGTTCATCTTCTGATGTTAGTTGCGGTATTTTCCACTGTTTTATGTAAATGTAAATATATACAATACAGCTGGGTGACAATAAATAGCAAATATCGAAAAACCATTTGCTCGTTTTGAGCAACTCACTAACAGATATTATTACAATAATTGGTAATACACTTTGCTTCTATCATACTTTACTGACAGTAAATGCAGATGGACAAATCTTTTTCTTTGAAATAGACAAATATATATTTGAAGATAATATAGTATGTTACAAGATACAGTAATGTGAAAAGGATATCTAGGTATCAACAAAGTCCAGGCCCAAAGATTACGAAACCTTTTTGATGACGATATCGTGTTCAATTCAAAGTTTATTCACCAAATCCTCGTGTAAAATGAAATCATACTAAAATAGGTTTAATAACCTCGTAATCAGATTGTTCTCTTGAGCATATTAAAATCTAGTTTCGATACAAAACCAAATTATTAAAATAATAGAAAGGAGACCGTCACAGAACTAAAAGACTTCAAGAAATTCAAATGCAGTCTTCCTAATTGTCTGGACACGTGTTGGGTTGTAGCAGTGTCGACGTCAGTCTATCGTCTTGGAGGTTCGCTTGTTCTACCCTTTCTGTCGGTATTGTCGTACACACACCTGCATCTCTTTTGCACTTGGAAGCACAGATTCCAACCTGGCAATTATACCTTTACAGACAATCGTACAGACAGGAGATGCAATTTCCTTGTCTGGAGTCTTCGGATATTACGCCAGATAATCTCAGTTCACCTTTACCAGGTTAAGAAACATTTGTCATTTCATATCGATTTTGTATATTTTTGAATATTGCGGAAATGTGGCGAAAAAAATAATTATCGGATATGATATCGATTATTTTCCAGTTGAGCGTGTTTTCACGTGTATGCTATGCATATTTAGTATAGTTGTAGTCGTAATTGTCCAGATTCCATTCAAAGGTATAGCTTTGTGACAATCGTAGAATCAGTTATTTCACCAATAAACAACAATCGTTGCTATCTGACTATCCAAATAATTGGACTATTAACGGATTGCGCTGGTAATGCGCTCGATTGATTTCAAAACACGACTAAAGAAGGCTGTTGATTCCTTTGGGAGATAATGGCACCGCTTTTCATCAAGTTGTATCGACGAGATCCAAGTGAACCGCGGGCGCGTGCTTGGAACATGCTCAGCCAGTGCGGCCCGTGCAAAGCGCCCTTTCCCCGAGCACACCTCTTTCTCAAACCGAGGCACGGGAGTCGATTGAGCTTCGCGGAGAGCGCTCCATACATCAGGATAAAAACCACCCCATTACCGCACTGCAGTTCCTTCCCTTTGAAGGAAAAGAGCAAATCGGATGTTTCGCGATAATTTGCGTCTTGGATTTGTTGGGTTCCATAGATCAGCTATTTAATGAGCAAAGTCGTTTGCCTTACAAAGGTGAAACAGAATGCGGAACAATTACCTTGCAGTTTGGAGGATAAGTTGATCATACCTGATGCAATCTCTAATACATCACAGCTATCTGGCAGTATTGACGATATTAATGTTGATTTAATAGCAAGTAAATTGAGATAATTTCACCGATTTGATGAAATCGGGCCTCGCTAGAACCCGGATCAAAGACGAAGAGGATAGTTTTGCTCGTCTTCTTCCGTTGGGGATCATTATTGGCGTTTAAAGACTGGTAGCGTCGGTGTTGGAACGAATCGAATACAACTTTTAAGTCTCCATTACTGCCAATACTGGTGCAAAATGACGTGGGAGAGCTGGACCGCTTCTCACATATTTCCATCATTCTAGAAAGTCCTACAACCAAAGTAACACATTCTATATCATGTGATGTTTATTGAGTATCATTAGAATAAAACAAGTCTATAAAATAACAAAACCACCAGTCTTTGGATGTCCCAACAAATACAATTTGCATGTAAGATGTCAACATCTATATTATTGTCTCATATATAAATTGTCTATTTTACTAAATTATCTATTAAATGTATCATGAATATCAATATTTTCAGATATGTAGGTCTATGTACATAACATTCTTAAGGGTTTCTTTACAAATTGATACTTTTCAAGCGCGTTATATTCATATAATTAATTATTGACGAATATTCAAATTAAAAACAAACCACTAGAAATCTTTAGGTTAATTGAAACTCATAACCTTTTAGAAATTAGTTACAATTAATTCATACAGCATGTATCTTTATTGTATTTTTCGAAGTCCTCCTTGTCAAATAGAATTTGAAAGTGTAGACATGGTAACGCTTTTTCTCGAAACGTTCTTACAATCGTTTTATCCTAAGAATTATTATTATTATTATTATTATTATTATTATTATTATACACATTTATATAGCGCAAATATCGAGAATAACTGCTAAAATGCGCGTATTACCCCGGTCAGCGAATCTGTGCACTCAATTCCTTCTGTATGTGCGTAACATGTTCGGTTCCAGGTTCAAATCCCGCCCAGGGGGCCCGGCATCAATGTTCGCGAAAGTTACCTTTCTGGCGCGATATTGATAGGATGCACTGACTGTAGAGTGGCAATGCAGTTATCATCCTTGGTCTTGTCAGTACCAGCCGGTGCTCACAGGTTTACTGCAACATTCAGCGCTACGGATGTTGCGGGTTTCCTCCTGCCCTAAACTGACAAGTCGTCATATTAGTGAAAAATTCTAGAAAGCGACTTTAAACCCCAATACAAAAAAAATACAAAATAAATACAAAAATAACATGTTCATAGCCCTATTATAAGCCTACGAATCTGTAAGATTGTCGTACGATAGTAAGAACGTTTCGAGAATAGGCCCAGATTTCTCTAAACAAACTTGAGTTTGAGATTTTTCTCAGCTGAGATTTCACCGATTGACTCAAGTTACAGCAGTCAATTGGAGAAAGCTCAGATGAACAAAATCTCGTTTGTTTCGAGAATTCGAGGCCGGAGTATCTAGTATCACACCTAGCTAGTGGCTACATCAGCATAAAGTATATACATGCCTTTAGACATTCATGTACTACCAATATTAGGCTATATACTTGAATGTACCCATAGGCCTACTATGCTTCAGTATGTAAAAGTAAGTTCCAAGTACAACGTGTGTGTCTGTGAACAAGAAGCAAGCTGCATTCGAAACACACATTGCATTTACAATGATGATCAGAAAACAAACTAATTTATTCATTTGAAATTATTTTAGTTTTGAAACAACCTCAATGGTAGTAACTAATTCTGATATTAATCCTTGTCAATGACCTTGGACTTAGTGGCTTTCGATTCTTTTCTGATTTAATTTACCATTTAAAAAAAAAGTCTTATACTTATTAACGTATAGTGTTATACAGTTGGAAATGCTGCGTTATACGATATTTTTGATATATGAAAATTAAATAAATGTCTATGTACATTCTAACGATATAATATAATATCTATGCTGCGACCTTTCGTCAACCACTATGTCGACATTTTCAGATATTTTTGAGTATCGTTTGAATTATACCTGCCTTAACTTGTGAATGTTTAATGTTCAATCTAGCAATTCGCGTCTTAGACAATTTCTAAAAAATAATTCCAGTCATGCAAAAAGAATATATAATTGCATACATTACTTCTTCTTTTAAAAAAAAAGAGTTTCGGTCTTCCCGACGGATAAGACAGTACACATACCACTGCAAATATCCGTACATCTCTAGCGCTGTATAACATACTACATTTCAGTATACATACCACTGCAAATATCCGTACATCTCTAGTGCTGTATAACATACAACATTTCAGTACACATACCACTGCAAATATCCGTACATTTCTAGCGCTGTATAACATACTACATTTCAGTACACATACCACTGCAAATATCCGTACATCTCTAGCGCTGTATAACATACTACATTTCAGTACACATACCACTGCAAATATCCGTACATTTCTAGCGCTGTATAACGATATTTAGCATTAGATCAATACTAACCGACAAGAGTTCAACTAGGTATGTGTTCAGTACATATGTCTGCTGCCCTGGGCTTGGGTATCATAGAATGACAAGAATGTTTAGCATGGTAGTCGAGGGCTATTCGATACCCATACTACGACACATTTCGCTTAATCTTAAGAACATTATAGGAACTTCGCACGTTTACATGGCTCAATTGCATGATCCCTTTTTTATTCAGTCAGATGCCATTAATTATATGTAGGTTGTTATCTTGAGTTTAAAAAAAAAGATAAATATAGATATGTTCGTCAAAAATATAATATAATAATTTTTTGGGAAAATCAACGAAATTCCAACAATGTGGAAATGTACAATTTAATATATCGTTAATATCAAATAATAGAATCCCTGTTTAAAATATATTTAATAATTCGTTACGGTATACCGGTTTAGTAATCGGTTCCTTATTTAAATTTGTTTAAAATAATAGAGTATATAATCTATGGTCAAATACAGGAATTGTAATGTTTGACCATGGTGGTGGTGTTTCTACAGGATAATGACGCCATTGTGAAATTAATTGTCCTTTCTATTAATTGTAACTACTTGTACTTTTGTAAAACAAGTGTAACACCAGCTTCCAATCTACAGGTATGTCCTAAGGTGAAGCAAAGAACGAAACTATTTTATAAATATACTAATATTACATTTAAATATGAAGATTGATAATCCCCCTATTAGTGCACGTGATTACATATTTTTGGTTTCTTAAAATCAACTGATTTCCCGCAACATGACGATTAGATGCATACTCGAATATAGCCACTAGTGATGACCCAACCTTTGTTGAACATTTAAACGAATTTTATGCACGATTTGACTATAGAGATTTCTCACAAGAAACAAATGCACGTTTAAATAACATAATGTGAAAATGGAAGTGAACTTTCAGTGTCTGGAAATGATGTATTATTTAGTTCTCGTCGAATGCAGATAGATTAGACAGCAACTGGTTCTGATAGTATACACGGGATTGTTTTGAAAGAATGAGGAAAGAACTTTGCTTAGTATTCACACGGATATTCGACCTCACATTGGATAAGCTGATTATTCCAAGGGCATGGACACTTTCGGAGATAATACCTATCCCCAAGACGCCCAAGCCAAGTGAACTAAATTATGATAGACCCGTGGCGCTTACATCGATCATCAAGAAGTGTTTTGAACGAATTGTATAGTTACATATGCTTCTCAATAAGACAAAAGACAAGCTGCTTACAGGGCAAAGCGATGTGTAGAAGACGCCACAGCGTCCACTGCTGAATAGGGTTTGTAAACATCTAGGTGTTCATGCCTGAATTCTTTTTATTGATTTCTCTTAAACTTTCAAGATATCCTAATAACAAAACTTTTAGACCTGAATGTAGATTCGTGTCTCATTAAGTGGATTATATGTTTTCTACGTAACCGATCACAGTTTGCGATGATGAATACGACCCGTTAACAGTTTACTTTACAAGAGCTAGGATAGCTACAAACAGGAAATTGCAAAGATTTATTCATTAGTGTAATGAGAACTTAAATAGTAAAAAGACAAAAAGAACTAATAATTGACTTCCGAAGGATAACATCCGACATCTGTTGGCATTGTTCTGTTAGTGACGTTCTGTTGGTACCTTTCTGTTGGTACCGTTCTGTTAGTACCGTTCTGTTGGTACCATCCTGTTGGTATCGTTGTGTTGGTACTGTTCTGTTGGTACTGTTCTGTTGGCACTATCCTGTTGGTATCGTTCTGTTGGTACCGTTCTGTTGGTACCGTTCTGTTGGTACCGTTGTGTTGGTACTGTTCTGTTGGTACTGTTCTATTGGCACTATCCTTTTGGTATCGTTCTGTTGGTACCATTCTGTTGGTACCGTTCTGTTGGTACCGTTCTGTTGGTATCGTTGTGTTGGTACTGTTCTGTTGGTACTGTTCTATTGGTACTATCCTTTTGGTATCGTTCTGTAGGTACCGTTCTGTTGGTACTGTTCTGTTGGTATTGTTCTTTTGGTACTGTTCTATTGGCACTATCCTGTTGGTATCGTTCTGCTGGTACCGTTCTGTTGGTACCATTCTGTTGGTACTGTTCTATTGGCACCATCCTGTTGGTATCGTTCTGCTGGTACCGTTCTGTTGGTACCATTCTGCTGGTACTGTTCTATTGGCACCATCCTGTTGGTATAGTTCTGTTGGTACTGTTCTGTTGGTACCATTCTGCTGGTACTGTTCTGTTGGTACTGTTCTATTGTTTCCACTGTTGTACGCCCTCGACCCAGTAGAAACAGATATATGATAATGGTGTTGCCGATTAAACTCCAATTGCATTGACGGCGTACTCCGATTTAATTACTATTACCATTTAAAAGAGGCTTGTTATGGAAAACATTTAACATAAGCTACTCCTACATACAATCATGGTTTTAGTTTCACGAATAATATATCACAACATGCATATTCCATCTACGTGTTCTATTGCACATCGATGAACGTTGATGAGTGTTAGAAGTATGGTCACAACTGATACAATGTAACAAAGTGGGAACAGGTATTAAAGAATAGTAACATCACGCACTGAACTCACTGGTATATCAATTGACAGATGTAAGGTATATAATAATCATTGTTGGCAGTACAGCGGAGTGGGATAGATTTACAATATCTATTTGATATAGAAACAAACTATTCAGCAGATCAACAGTCGATAATATATTTTTTATTAAATTCTAATGCATCAAAATAGTTATATACCCGTATCGGGTCGCTGTTTTTAAACTAGACTACTGCATCGTTGTTTTAATGGTCTCGTGTAAATAATTGTCTGATATGTGTCATACGTGGAATACTATTAGCATCGATCTGTCAAATGTATACTGACAGGGGATTACGCTGTGTTTGTCGTTATGAAGCCGTGTTTTTTTCGTCGTGCAAACTTAATCTGTTTATGTAATGTACGGTGCCTTGGTCATTTTATGACGCTTCAACTTCAACAATTTTACCATGTGGATCATGGTGTGTTTTCTCTAGCTCTCTCTCTCTCTCTCTCTCTCTCTCTCTCTCTCTCTCTCTCTCTCTCTCTCTCTCT
>JAUTBV010138639.1:0-11552 GCA_032361325.1 Lepetodrilus fucensis
TCGGTAGAGCGTTGGACTCACAATCCAGCAACTCGGGTTCGAATCCCAGGGTGATCGGCATGATCCCCTGTTTCACTTGGAAAACCTTTGTGCCTTCTTTTGATAGGTGTGACACCTTCTGAGGACTATATGTATGACACATGACGACAAGGTGTGACACATTATGAGGACAAGGTGTCCTACACTATCGTGATCGCTGTTTCCCTGGCTACAGCCAGGCATCCTCCCCATGACAAGTTCACCGCTGTGGCTGGTCAACACAAATGGCAATGTCTTCACTCTCTCCACCAAGCAGCGGTGTTTCCGACAGCTGGTGAAGACCTACGCAGATGGGATCAGATTAAAAAGGCTTGCTGCCTGTGAAGATGGCGCCTGGGGAATTGGACATGATCACCAGGTCTATATATTTGTATACAACACTGAAGTGCCGATACGAGTCCAAGAGACAACATTTGAGAACCAGGTATTCATCGAAAAAGTTTGATATTTTTCTTGTGTGCTCATAATATGGTATACCATAATGCTACCGGGAAAATTAAAAAACAAACATTACCGGTATTACTATTTGAATTATTTAAAAAATATAAACTGATGAACATACAACATTATCATAATTATCAGTCTTCATATAATTTTAAAGGACTACTGATATGAAAAATTTGCATCTATTATATGTGCATATAGTACAAACAATTCTTAACACAATTTAGAGAAATAAATAAATATTTATCAAATTTGGAATACCTATTTGATGTATTAAACTTCTAAATAATTGAGCCATTAATGTGATGCAATTCTTTAACTGAATTTCTTCATACATTTGATGAACTGTACAAACCTGTACAGGTGAATTGAAGAGGAACATCCCGTGTTCTATCACTGACATATCTGATTGCTTGCAGCGTTGGACGCCGATTAGCGGCTTCTCTGGCTCCAGCCTGCTGCCGACCGATCGCAGGAACTGGAGTGACGAACGTGGATACGGCTTCCAGCCCAAGGAGAATTACGAGCTGCCGTCGTCCAACTGGAGGTGGGATGGAGACTGGGAGATCGACGACAACTTGTGTGGACAGATCGTGTCCCGAGAGGTACTGGCAACTACGGCCTCAGTGCTTAAATGGATGCAGGAATCCTGCTTATTTTATGCATTAACCCTCTCCCTGCTGGATTATACACACGCACTGCTCTTTAGGGCATCTCTGGTTGCCCCCAGTAGGGAGAGGGTTCATTGGGCAAAATATTCCTTCCTATACCTCTGTTGCGTCACATCTTACGCAATATAAGATTTGCAATTTATAGATAATAATCGTATGTGATCTAAATGTCTTCATGAATGTTGGATTCAAGTGCAGCTAACATTATAGTGATGATGTTTTTTTTCTCTATAATCATAATGACGCTTAACATATTTTATGACTCTTGAAATTATTTGATTTGGCAAGAGTTACGATGACTCTCATTTCTTTAGGTCTAGGGGAAAACTCGGCAGCCTGTATTCTAGACACATTGCTTCAGTCAGCATGCCATCAATTTACTGTTGTAGTGAATGAAAATATTTCCATATTGATATGCGTACTTGTTGATCTGAGATTAATTTTTGTCAACATGATATCAATCTAATATTATTACTAATAATAAATATAATATTTTGACAATTGTGATGACATGAACTATGTTGCAGGGCTGGCAGTATGCCACCAACTTTACCTCAGTCTGGACACCAGAGAGCCGGTGGAAATCCTGTGTTCGGAAACGGAAATGGATCCGCTTTCGGAGATTTGTTGCAACAAATTCATGGGCACATGTACGTTACACTTCTGAATGTCACTTATTTGCTGTTAAGGATCATTATAGTTTTTCATCTTTGTTGAATGTTCTGATAGAGATGATAAAGATGGATATGCCATACTTACAGGTATTTACTTTTGTTTTGGCCTTTTCATTTTTATTATTAAATTTTTTAATACAATGATGATGGTATTTTTTTGTATTTCTTTCAGATCTTTAACCACAAATTAACTAAATCAGGTGACTGTTTCATCGACATTGCTGTTGGTGGTTTTGACATTCCATCTCAGGCCAAAGGTCATCTGTGTGTATGGGGACTCATGAATACTGGGCAGGTGAGTCAATTGGAGTCACTAATACTGGGCAAGTTAGTCAATGGGGGTCATTAATACTGGGCATGTTAGTCAAGGGGAGTCACTAATACTGGGCAAGTTAGTCAATTGGAGTCACTAATACTGGGCAAGTTAGTCAATGGGAGTCATTAATACTGGGCATGTTAGTCAAGGGGAGTCGCTAATACTGAGCAAGTTAGTCAAGAGGAGTCACTAATACTGAGGAGTGGGGAGTCACTAATACTGGGCAAGTTAGTCAAGGGGAGTCACTAATACTGGGGAGTGGTGAGTCACTAATACTGGGGAGTCACTAATACTGGGGAGTGGTGAGTCACTAATACTGGAGAGTGGGGAGTTACTAATACTGGGCAAGTTAGTTAAAGGTTAAATGTGCGATTTTATTATAGAACATGTGCGATGTGTAGTAGTGGAGAAGTGGAAGATGAGTATCATTTTATTATAATAAAAAGCCAAATGTATGAAGATATGTTGTTTGTGCCCAGGTGTACATCCATGTTGTTTGTGCCCAGGTGTATATCCATGTTGTTTGTGCCCAGGTGTACATCCATGTTGTTTGTGCCCAGGTGTACATCCATGTTGTTTGTGCCCAGGTGTACATCCATGCTATTTGGTTGGTTGTTCCCAGGTGTATGCCCGTGTGGACGTGACACAGGAATGTCCAGAAGGGAAGGAGTGGCGTCAGATCTCCACTGAGAGTGTGGGACTAATCAACCTCTCTGTAGGCCCCACAGGCCTGGTGTGGGGAGTCACCTGGGATGGTCAAGCACTGGTCAGAATCGGTGTGGACAGAGAACATGTGTATGGTCAGTATCATTTTGTAATGCCAGCTGGGCCCACGATTACGAAACCTTTGAGTACGATTTTATGTTCAAGCATAAATTATATACATGTACGTGGATTTGTGAACAAAGCCTTGAGAATGAGTTCGTACTCAAAAATTATTTTTGTGATCTCGGGGCCTGATATCGTTATCATTGTATTTTGTTATTGAAATCATGTTTTTAATGTATTATTTAATCTTTCAAAGTGACTTACAAACCATGTTTTCCTTGTTTGGTTTCCTTTCACAATAATGTATTATATATATTTTGACATGTTGAACAAATAACTATCTTTTGTTTCAATCTTTCATCCTCCTGCAAAATGATGACATGATTTGAATCATTACTAACCACATGGTCTTCTCTGTAATTCCAGGTACTGGCTGGAGATTAGTCTCGTACCCAGAACCATCAACCCGCATCATGCAGGTGGCCGTGGGCCTCAACACTCTCTGGGCTCTCAGTAGAGATGGAAAGGTAGGATATTTCTTACCCCTTTGGCGAAATTGTTACTCACATCCGGAAAAGTCCAGATGGACTCTCAGGATCAATGTGTTCGTGTTACATTTGCATGAAGTAGGTTATACTTGATTGTAACAAACTGTAATCTGTGTAGACATGAGCCAGAAACTGATAACCCTGCACCTTGTTTGTTCACCTCGCAGATATGGTACCGTAAAGGCATCCAAGGGACACAACTCTTGACTGGGACGATGGCTGCCGTGGGAACGACGTGGGTAGAGATGGTGGGCGAGATGTCCCACGTTGCTGTCACTCCCAATGACCAGGTGATTACTGTTAACCCTAGGATCATCTACAAGGACAAGAGTGAGATGAAATCATGCAGCATTCATTAGTTGGGAGTATTATTTCCGTTGAAAGTATTTTGTTTGTATCAGTTTTTATTTTCATATGATGTTAAAGTTATACTAGTAGTGTCCTGGAGTGCATCGTGGTTAGGAAATCCCATACTTGCACGTTGAAGCCATCTTCACCTTCCGCAATGTTATTAGTGTAAGTGTAAGGTAATGTATTCTTTTTCACAAATTTGTTATTTATTACATGTATTTTAGTATGTGGATGTTTAGTAACCATTAAGGGCCCATTCCAGAAAACATTTGTAGCGCAATGAGAGTCGTAACGATATACAATCTACGTACAATATACGTACACAATGTTTACAATCTGTGGTACAGGACCCAGAATTTAATTGCTGATTACCTATATTGCAGGTATTCGCTATTGGCCTGGACAATGAGAAAGAGATTTACTTCCGAGCGGGTGTGACCTCCAACGACCTCGGAGGGAAGACGTGGCAGCTTTTGTCCTTGAGAGAAACTTCAACATTGGTGGAACAAGACAGTATTTGCTCGGGGTCTATGTCGAACTCCCTCACTGAATCCGAGTTTGAGGACTTTGACATGTTGTCAGACTCTGGAAGTCGGATCAGTCAGACAAATCATAGCTCCGGTATGAAGGTGGGCAGCCCTGGAGAAAGTCTGGTTTTAGCTACGCAGATTGTAGACGAGTCTGGTGACAATGATGCTGTAAAAACTATGACGGTAGCGGATGACAAGGTTGAGGGACGTGAGGCATCACAGTGTGGTCAGATGACATTAGCTACACAGAGGACGACAGGTACATTCCTTGTTATGATATCTGATATGACAGTCAGAAAATATCACAATGTTACAAATGTTATTGGAAAGTATGAACAGAATTTGTTTGGGATATAATATAGTTGTACATTTACATGTTGTCGCATATCGTTGAAATATTCATTCATGTACAGTTACAAAATAACTATATTTTTTAGAACTGATTAGGCATTGTACCAGTATGCTTTGTTTAATAGTAATTGTACACCGATTATTTGTTCTTTAATTAATGGCTTGTATAATGTTATGTTTGTTTCTTAAAGGAGAGAACAACTTCAAATCCAAGATCGCTGATGCCCATGTGGAGCTGGTTGAAGGAAAACCAAAGCAAGATACTCACTTAGAAACATTGCCAGTAGATAATCTCCCCTGCATATGTGATAATATCGATGTCGGCCATGATAATAATGATGTCAGCCATGATAATAAAGATGACGGCCATTTTTCTTCTGCCAGTGAAATCAATGTCACGGTCACGGCAGACGGCACTGTGGTCAATGTTACCATTACAGAAGACATTCTTCAAGGTCACAACATTAAGGAAAAAGAACCAGTATTGACCTCTAATCAAAATATTCCAGAACACCTCACTGCTTCCAGTTGCAATGTAGACAGCCTAGGATCAAGCATTACTTCAGAAAACACAATGTTTAATTTCGTAACAGACTTGATATCAGGGACTTCTGTGACTGAAGACGGAGGGTCAAGGTCAGACAAGGAAGCTTTCAGTGAGGGTACTAACAATAATTCCAATCCATCTGTAAATAGACCAGTGATATTACCGGTAGATGTAGTGGCTGATGAAAGTTTTCTTGGTATTGCAAAGAAATCAGCCAGTCAGATAACAAAAGAAAGTCTAGATTCAGATTCCATGGAAAGTCCGAAGTCTCCTTCAAGTCAAACTTCAGATGGCAGTAAAACTGTTCCATGGACGACAATGAAGACTAGCACAGCAGTTTCGGGGACCATTCCAAGCGTTTCTCCGCTATCTGACCAGGAGGTCATTCCCATGTTTGAGATGACCCCCGCAATGCCGCGCTACTGCTGGGCCTGGTTGAGTGGAATGGCCTGTATGCTGGGCGACCCTGCTAAAGTCACTTGGCTAAAGGATAGGCAAGGTATTGTATCCTCTGCTGATTAGTCGCAAATGGGTGAATGATTCCCGCAGCGATGTTAAACTCCATATTCACTCATTCCTCTGGTGATAATAGTGTTTTATGTAATGCCATATACCAAATGTCATGCTTTTATGAAAATGTTAACAATTCAGATATGTTTTGTCTCTTAGTCACTTTACTGGTATAGATTCAGTAATAATTTAATGGAAAATATTCAAAGTGCATTTTGTGGTGAATATTAATATTCTTTTGATTTTTTATGTATGGAGTTTTATTTCACTACAGCAAGAGTTGTCACTCATTTCATAAAAAATGGTGTTACATGGAAGCAAGCTTAGTATTATCTATTTCATTGACGGCTAATCGTGCTAACAAATTGTGTTTTCTGTGTTACATTATCAGATGCTGATGGCACAAATCAGAATGGAAACCGAGCAAAAGTCAAAATAAGCCTCACCCTGAGAGACCAAATCCTGAAGAAACTAAAAGCCAGAAATTCCAAAGAGATTGAAAGCTTCCAGTATATTGAAAGTGCAATACAAAGGGTATGTGTGCATGTAGAACTGATTGTATTGATTGCACGAATAAGTCCTGAGATGACCACAGTACTGAGCTACTGAGCTGCTGAGCACCGTTTCATACTGTAACTCAAATTGTATATACATGTTCTATTTGAGTCAAGCATGAAATTGTACTGAAAAAGGTTTTGTAATCTCAGGGCAAGACCTCCTATAGCACGGTCATCAGAAGCATTTTATGATGGAGGGAGGTCTGTATATAATGTTGATATACAGTCATCCATTTCATTCAGTGTATTTTGCATATTTTCTTCACATCTGTTTCATGACATTGTTTGCAGACGTCGTGGTTGAAGAAGGGTGTGATGCAGTGGTACATGTACCGCCCCCGCCCCCAGTGGCTCAGTGTGTCTGTGGAGATGGAACATGGCCAGGAGAACACTGAGAGTGGCACCATCACGTTACACTACAGCTACCGCAGCAAGCAGATGGTCAGCACCCCCTGGTGTCAACATTTCACGTCTCGTAGTCAATATCCTATGTTACCATTCTGATTAGACAGATGGAGCCAAAGGTTTCGAGTTCAAATCCCGCCCTGGCATCAATGTTTGTGAAAGTTACATTTCTGACATGATATTGATAGGATGCCCTGTCTGTAGAGTGGCAATGCAGTTATCATCCTTGGTCTTGTCAGTACCAGCCGGTGCTCGCAGGTTTACTGCAACATTCAGTGCTACAGATATTGCAGGTTTCCTCCTGTCCTAAACTGACAAGTTCTGATATTAGTGAAAGATTTCAGAAAGCGACTAAACCATAATTATTTTTTTTTTATATTTAAATACTATTTTCATACCATAGAACAGATATGATAATTTAACCTTTTTAACTGGCCCAATAATGGTTAAAATAAAACATATATAAAATGAATACAATAATGTGGGAGATATATGGACCACAATTTCTGCTGTGTACCAAGGGTACACTGTATTAATGTATTATATTCCTTTCATAATGATAGTTGTTTAATAATGGGATGTATCATGGCATCATTAGTTACATATAACAATGTGTTCTATTTAGCACTCTCAGCAGCTGATCAGTGACATCACCTGTGTGAAGCGAGTCTGTGATGCGAGCGAGAGGACGGCCTTCAATGTGTACACCGCCGACACGACCAAGTCTCTCCTTCCATGGCTGCTGAGACCGACGTCCGAGTCTGAGACAGAGGACTGGGTAGGTGCAGACTACAGCCCTGGGCCGCGTTCAGGCTGTAATACAATTATCTACAAAGTGCTACAATAACCGTTCAGCCAACACATGTATTACTACGTAGTGATACTTTTTACTTTAGACTTTTGAGCCTGTAGTGTTTTGTAGGAAATAGGAAAACCCAAAGCATGAATGGAATGGACTGCATGCATGCACAAACAGATTTCCGGCTATTTTCCTATGAAATCGTTCAACCAGCCACAACTTTGTAGAAAAGTAGTGTAGTGTAGAGAAGTGTATTGCAGCCTGAACGCAGCCCTGGTGGTGCCAGTCCTTTGTGTCCTGCAACAGACAGTATGTGCATATGCAGAGGGTTCTATGTCTAACCTGATTTGTGTAATTATCTCCACTTTGAATATCATATGATATTTTACATGTAGATGCACTTACTTAATGTTTCAAATGATATGTGTAGGTGTCCCTCTATAATGCATTGCTTGGTCTATTCAGATGCCATTCTATCACACGTGACATGTCTTTTGCTTATGTCACTTCCTGTCACCTTATTTTCATCTTTTCATGTCATGACATTTTTAGGTGTGTCTACTTCATTAATATGTCAGCAGGCCTCAAAGTTGCAAATTTTAACAAGGAACCAAATGGCTCCTACAGAGCCCAAACACTGAGAATAAATGAAATATTTGTTGCCAAATGCAAAATTAAGTCACCATGAAGACCAAATTAGTTGCTAAATTGATCCCAGCTATCACATGATCTGTGTAGATGTCACTTCCTGTCACATGATCTGTGTAGATGTCACTTCCTGTCACATGATTTGTGTAGGTGTCACTTCCTGCCACATGATCTGCGTAGGTGTCTCGATAGAGCTGCTTGATCTATACAGATATCACAATACTGCACATCTCATGGTCCATGCCAGCCTATGTCACTTCCTGTCACATGATCTGTGTAGATGTCACTGCTGTGCACTGCGAATGCTGCCACCAGGAAGCTGACTTGTCCTCATGCTGTGGGCGCCATCTGGTCCACAACGTCCCGCGGGGACGTCTTCATCCACCCGCCAGACAAAGTGCATGTCAAGGGATATCAAATGTAAGCTCAGGAACAGAGAGCTGAAATACAAAGAATTGTTTAGTATCAAAATTCTTCTTAATAATAATAATAATAAGTAATTTATATAGCGCCTAGGATCTAGTCTAGCTATTCAATGGCGCTGAACAAAAAATAAGAAAATCAATTTTCCTATGACAATCTTGCTATTGGTAGGTGGAGGTGGTTGAGCTGTAACACACTGGTAAGTTATTGTAAATTTGACTTCAAAACCAATGGTCCTGAGTATGAACTCACTCTAGAGACTTAGTATCAATGTTAGCAAAATGAATATGGGTGTGGATGGCTTATGTGGGGCTCTCTATTGTCAGAAATAGTTGAATGAACAGACTCATTCTAAACACTGACTGTACATTTCCTGCCACCAGGCATTGGGTCCAGTATGGAGGCCATCTGAAGGTGGTGGAGAGCTCTCCATGTGGAATCACCCTGGGGATCGGCTACAACTACTTGGTCTGGGTCCACACAGGGGGATATGGAGGCGGCATATTTAAAGGTCAGTACTGCTATTGAACAATCCTGATAGAAAACACAACTGGAAATTTTAAAAATATATTTCAGTTGTAAATTAGTATCAAACATAAAATATCAGACATAATTATTATGTGCTATAGTTGATTTGATACTTGTCTCAGAAATTTAATTTTTGACACATTAAAATTGTATGTACACAACATGTTGCTGCATTCTACTGTTCACTATTTTAATAAATAATTATATATTAAATATTAATCATGCTGATTTGTCCTGGCAGCTACATCACACATGTCCAGAGATGTGAGTCCACAATCGGACGTCAGGACCGTGTCAGTATTTGAACTCCAGAAGTGGTTTCCAGTATTGGGATATTGCCAAAGGTAGACAGTTTGTGTGATAAACTTACAAATCCCCTAAATACTAGTAATACCATTAGCTTCAGGTGCAATCCATACATTTTTATATAGATTGTTAGTAATCCTCTGGGAAATGGTATGATTGTCGCCATCTTAGACATGTGGTTGTATGTCCCCCAGCAACATGAGAGTTGATGATGATATTAGATGCTCCTACTGGTCTCATCCAGAGGGGGTTGCCCCTTTGGTTAATTTTTTTTAAATTGTGGTTTAGAGTCGCTTTCAAGATTCTTTCACTTATGACATGTCAGTTTAGGCCATGAGGAAACTTACAACATCAGGGGTCCGTTCAAAGACACAAGCACTTGCAAGCGGCTTACCAAACTAGCCACTGTCTCAAGAGTCATATGAACTGTAACTGAGACAGAGAACCAGTTTAGCAAAGTGGCTTACTCAGCCCTTGTGTCTTTGAACGCACCCCTGTAGCACTGAATGTTGCAGTAAACCAGCAATCACCAGTAGAGCGTTTAACTCGCAATCCAGAAACTCGTCTTCTAATTCCAGAATGGGCAGTATTACAATGACATGATCACTGTTTCAATGACATAGGCAGTATTGCAATGTTTCTGTTTGTTTTCTATGTTCAGAGGCTTCCTCCAGGATGGGGTCAGGCAGGACAGCAAGGAAGGGGTCAAGTTACCATCTGGGCGGTGGAAGTGGGTGAGCACCAATGTGTCATGTCCTGCTTCTACAGCAGACCTCACACTCATCTGTTTTCAAATATAACTTCCACAAAATGTCACAAATGGGTGAAATATTCCTATTGAGATGAACAACTAATTCAATCAATATGCCAAAAATTATTTAAACATGTTGGCAATATTGGAAATTCAATGTTTAGTAATTTAATAAATAAAATTTGAATGATAGTTCTAAACATTCACATGCAGCAGGTGCGTGTCCACAATTCTGGAATAACAATTTTTCTTTTCATGAGTATAAGCAAAATCACCATTATTCTTTGGAATTTGTGCTTTCATTTCTGAATGAAGGGGCTGAGCCCTGTGTGTAGCCTCCTCCCCCAAGTCAGAAGGGGTTGAAGGTGTCGATGACCATGGCTGTTCTAAGGTGATAATGATGATGATGATGATGGTGATGTTGTTGTGTACTCTCCAGGTGACCGACTGGACGGTGGACTACAACCTTGACCAAGGAGTGGACAACAGTGGCTGGCAGTATGCTCACAACTTTCAGAAGTAGGTCTCAGTTTATATCAATGTGTTACAATAATTTAGACATTCGTAAGAATTATCTATAGTTCGTATTTGTCACACATGCGTGAAAGATTCCCGCTGTGATGTAATACAGTCATTAATACAGTAATTAATACAGTAATTAATGCACTCACTCATATCATAAGGAATACCTATATCTGTATTGACCTTGTTGAATACATGACAATTAAATTTGGAAAATCTCCTAAGTTTTGCTTGGTTGCTAAAACAATTATTCGTTTTATTACTTATGAGATATTATCATCGCTATTAAATAGGTTAGGTGTATGACTTTGTTACATTCACTGATGTACACATAATGTATTAATAGCATGCAAGTGATAGAGTATTCATGATGTGGTATCTAGAAACGCTATACTTGTGTCACAATGTAATCTTCATTTCAGACCATTTCACCAAGGAAAGGGAATGCGAGATGGAGTTCGCAGGAGACAGTGGATACGGTAAATAACTTTATATCTCGACATGGAATCTTTCTATACAACATGTTTTATTGAATCCATGAAATGTGTAACATGTTGAAAATTATTTCGCTATTTCAATATATAAGAGAACATGGTAACATAACAAGATGTGAAATGAGAGCACCCTGAGCCATTTTCTGGTAAAATAGTGCTATGGCTTTGGCACGATATAGGATAGGTACAATTCCATTGCAGTTTACACTTCCTGGTATAACCAGTATAAAATATGTACAATCTCACATTTCCTATGGTTTACTGACTAAGGGAGATAACTTTACTCAGTAAAAACGGTCAAAGTAACTGTCACGACCACTGACGCCATTTATGTGCGAGTCGTTCATAATTAATAAATATTATATACAAA
>JAUTBV010138650.1:0-11552 GCA_032361325.1 Lepetodrilus fucensis
TGGCAATGCAGTTATCATCCTTGGTCTTGTCAGTACCAGCCGGTGCTCACAGGTTTACTGCAACATTCAGCGCTACAAATGTTGTGGGTTTCCTCCTGCCCTAAACTGACAGATTCTAGAAAGCGACTTTAAACCCCAATACAAAAACAAAAAAAAACAAAAAAAACACACATCAAAATGCTTGACTACTGACTACTCATTTGACCACTGACTGTCGCAGGTCGAGAGCGTTCTTCCTGCACGTAGGAGAGTACCCAGTGGACGGAGATTTGCTGGCATTCCTCAGAGTTTTCAACATGGAGGAAGGTATGTTCCATGATATACCCACCTCACTATTATCGCGATAATAGTCTCGCGATACTGATTTTATAATATACAAACTTTGGAAATGCGTTCGAGAAATAACATTAAATGGAGGTTATTTCTTTTTATGTTCAGTACAAATCTTGAAGAAACAAAGTGGAAATCTGAAAACTTTAATAAAGAAATAACACACTTGGTGAATAACCATGCAGATAATAGAGAATGCATTGCAAGGATTTAATAGTTGTGGCTTTTTATTTAAACAAAAAAGTGCATAAATGTGAACATATATTTCTATAAATCGATCTACAATAGAATTATGAATTGATTCACAAAGAGTTGGAATAAAAGCAGCGATTCATTGGTGGTGCATCGGCCATTGCTTATGTCAGGTCTTTTTAAAGTAATCTTCTCACACATTCTGACACTACAGCATATGCCATAGCTACACTACACACAGCTACACACTGACACTACATTGAGACGTCCAAGTTCAGCAGTGAGACATCCCCCCCATACTCGGACACTACACAACACACCACACTACGCTTTGACACTACACACTGACACTACATTCTTCCTCCAGAGCCGCTGAAGTCCAAGTTCAGCAGTGAGACGTCCCAATCTGAATTGGAGAAGCTGAAGGAGTTGGAGAGTGCGGTGACAGAGGAGAATGAGCAGAAGGTGTGGAACTTCCTCAGTATGCGGGCGTCACTTCTCCTCAAGGCGTACCCCACCACACAGGAGGTGAGTCGGTGCGCAGTGATACAAATGTAGTTCCTCCATCTCGTAAACTCTGATGATCTTAGTTCAGCTAGCGAATGTTGTGATAATGGCAGTGTTCGAAATGGCAGAGCCTGTCTGCACGCCCGCGACGGGTTATTTTCAGCGAGGACTGGTAATGTTTTATCCTTGCACGCCTGCATGCCGTGTTACTTTTTGTTTGTTTTTCAAGATGTTTATCATCGATCACTGGCCAACATGTATGAGGACGGGTAACTTCTCAGACTTACCAGTCCTCATGACTGGCAGTGAAATTGATGGAGTGTTATACACTGCTACTATTCAGCTTTGCTTTTTACTATAAGCAAACAAACAAAATGGTATACGTGCGTTACACATCCATTCTCTGAAGAATGTCGAAGCCGTGGGGAGGGATACCAAACTGCCTGGTTGTTTCATATCAATGCATGTAGCCTATATATGAACGTTTTAATTGTCCTTTCATGACAATGATCTAAAATATACGTGTGATATATTGTGTAGAAATAACTGATTTACAAATTACTACTATAAAATAGTGAATGTTGGTTTTGAGCTTTTGCAAATTATGTAAACCGAAATAGGCCCTACATAGACGTGAGAACCAAATATATGTATTCTGATTAGATTATTAAAGATAAAAAAATATGTATAGCTTTTAAAAACCACATGTACACATTTAATTGTGGTACTCTGCACAAACTATCACAAACGCTCCAGTTTCCTTGTTATACATGTTAGTACAGTTCCTGAATTTTAATTTACATGCACTGGCTAGAGAAATATAAACCTGTTGAAAACAATACACTTATTGAATCTTTAATTCTCATTCATAAATACATGAATGTAGTTTATATATAATGTATCTCACCGCATGACAAACCTTAATGAATGAATTCACGTCTCAGAATTCGGAAGTGATCGGTGTTTCCCAGTTACTGGAAATGTCAGCGTCCGCAATGTATGACCCGTGTCCTCGTGGACAGGTGAAAGAAAACAACAGGTGCGATGTTAAACAGTGAAATAGTCCGTCACTCGCGTGCCCAAACAACGGGCAGATATTGCCAGGGTCCTGTGTTGATCGGAGATGCTGACCAGGCCGAGTGACCAGCTCCGGAGACCACCAGGTATATTCAGGAGTGACCCTCGACAGGTACTCGTCACTGTTAGTACTCGGGAGGCTTCTAAGTCTTTATACTGTACGCAGTGGTGGGGTACGCACACGTCTACGGTGGACTGTCATTAGATTACGGGAAAGCTTTGTCGGAGTAACAGTCATGATCGAAATGGTGAGTGGACTTTGTGAACAATAGGTCTTCAGGTGCAAACCAATTAACACAACAATACAGCGACGTTTTCTGTATTTGTTGTTAGAATTACGACATCTTACAATACCATTCTTGTTCAATAAGTCTATATGTAAATTGTACTTGTAAGCAGTATTATATGACATTATGTAAACTGGATTTATTTGTCAATTTTTCTTAATGTATAAAACAATTGCTATTTTTTGGGTTAATTAATTATTTGAATTATTATGATGAATAAGTGTATACACAATATAATATTTCAGATAAATGGTATTAACTCTGAACGTATACGTATGATTCTCATATGTAGGCCTGTTACCATGTATTAGTTACTTGTAAGTAACCTATAGTCTAAACTAATTAGTTGATTAGTACTTATTTGACTTCCTAAAACAAATGCCTGCCTGCATGTTGATTGACTTGGCCAATATACACAGAAAGTACTCTTGCCAAATAGACTCTGTTAAGTGTCACATTTATATGACTTGACTTTGGTGATTACAAACTGACTACTAACGGAATCTGTTTCATATAAATCGTAAATGTAATCGTAAAACGTCCATATTTTATTCTTTTCTAAAACTTGGCAGAGGTTATGTTAACATAAATTAACATTAATCAACCTCATGCCTTCTTTTTAGCATTTTGTTCGTATTTAATAATTAAGTAGGCCTACATACCCCATGAAAACCTATAGTGAAACACACCAGTTTGCAATATTGTGTTTGTTTGTTACTACTAGTATACTTCGTACACCATCTTGTAAACATTAATTATATTTAACCGTGACTCTTTACAAAATATATATATACGCAGTCTGCATGGTCTAACACGTTCTCCGTCCTGCTTATTCTAAACCATGCACATGATAATCAATTGTGAAACACACTATTTGTAATTTAGTATTATTGCTTTTATTGTTTCCTCAAACTTCGTACATGATCTTGTTAACAGAAATTATATTTAACCTTGAGAGTCTTTTAAAAAAGCTATATACGCAGACTTGGTTTAACAGTTTCACCGTCCTTTTATAATTAGGTGCAAGTTTATTTAAAGATTAGACATAGGGAAACATTTGGTAGGCTGATCAAGTTTCTCCTCCTTGGAAAAGACATTTGCTGAGTGTTCAGCCGAAGTGTCTAGTTTGTCTGTTAAACATGGTTTTCCTCATTTTGAAGTCAGTAAAGAAGAAGGAATTTAGATAGAAAGTTCAGAAAGTGCCATTACTAAATTGATGTAAAAGACGCCTTAGAGATTAAGATCTACGAAATAGGAGTTCAAGAGATGTTGTTTCATGTTCTTTGTGGGTGATGAACATTGCACATGTGCTTTCTAAAAATACACCTTATGAAACAGAATATATTAATATTATATATATGAGCCAACTGAAAGTACTAAATGTCACATAACCATTTGGCTTTGCATATTCTAAACTCAATACAAAGCTGTAAGAGTGCGCGTTTATACCAAAGGTCCATGTGAATTTGATTGGGATATATTTTATTGGTTGAAAATATACCATGGGAACATAAATCATAGCATGAATCGACATGACGAATATAGTCATAACCAACATCTGCTTTGTATTCAGATATTTTTAACAGCAAGCTACCGTTTCCAAATTACTATCATAATAGCAAATAATACTACTACGACTCTAGCAGCTGATTATATAGTAAGTACAAATGTGTTTAACACATATGTGTCATGAGGCTTTGGTTGGCCACATAAAGATGGACTCGCACATGGGAAGGGAAGTTTGATGCGAGGACTCCTACTGTAGGCTCGCGACTGTGTCGGGCAGGAAATGTGTCTACAACCTTCCTGTGGCGAGGATAACTTAGCAGAAGCCACCAAGTGTGTTATACAAGGTTCACGTTTCTCTGCACAGGCTTTATACCAGCTCGTCAAACAAAAATGTACAGCTGAAAATGAACGTGTGTTCTAAGGAAGAAACACGGTGTTGAACACTATGGATATGGAGCAACATATTTAACTGCGATTCATAAATCGGTGAGTTACAGATTTTTTAAACGATGAAATTGTTGAGTTAAATAGCATTGTATGTATACATATACTAAATATGTAATTCTTGAATACCGAATCAGTCATTTTGATTAATACTAATATACAGAACTGTTTCCTCTTCTTTCTTATGTTCATATCTCTAATAATAATAAATGTTTTTTCTTCAAGTAAGTTAATTAATTGATACACAACTTGATCCGTGTTGTTTCCGTACTGCGTGATACATTAGGTCTAGACTATAATTATTTCCTGTTTCGACAAATGCCTGTCATATTTTCTCACGGCGGTATATGAAGGCAGGTCTTGTCTGTGGTTCAGTGTTCACGTAGTTCACCAACCTCTTTGTTACACGAACACCTACACTGGTGACTAACAGGATCGGCTTTATCCCACTGTAATGTAATGTGTTGACCTGTGGCCGGTTATTTAGGGCTGTATTAATCCTAAAGAGCTTTTCACTTGCGAAGATTACATCAATGAATCCTCTGTAGAGGGGGGTCTGTGCTAATTGACCAATATTGGATAATTGGAGCAGGTCACTTTCAGAGTGGCAGCTTCGAATACGTCTGAAATCTTAATATCATATGCTCATGGTAAGTATTTTCTTCCTAATGCAATCTCTTTACATCTGTTTACGTAGTGTCTTAAGCAGCTGTTTTTAAGAGCATGCATGTAGGGTATGTAATGGATTGAGACATGAGCATGTAAACTTTAAGATAGTGTACTAATCTACTTGAAACATCTATATACTAGTATGCAACTTGTATTAACATGACAAGGGCTACACATTTCTATATTATTATTATTAGTTTATTATTATTATTATTATTATTAAATTATTATTATTATGAGTATTATTATTATGATTATGATTATTATTATTGTCATTATTATCATATATCATTTTAAAATAGTGTACTACTGATCAGCTTAAACATCTATATGCAACTTGTATTGATATGACAAGTGCCACATTATTATTATTATTATTATTATTATTATTATTGTTGTTATTATTATTATTGTTATTATTGTTATTATTATTGTTATTATTGTTATTATTGTTATTATTGTTATTATTATTATTATATCATGACCCCCCAGTGTACTCGTGACATGTTTTAGTATTAGTAGTACAGGTAAGCCTATGTTGAGAAACCTGTCTGTCAGTACACAGAGTACAAGCAGTGACATTTGCTCAAAGCTGGTAAACTTTACTCATCATCTCTTAATGTCTATTTAGATGATAGATAAATGAGCACACGATACTGCACATGTAAAGTACAGTTACAGTAGAGATGTTACTTTACAGTTATACATGTACATACAGTTACAGATGGTAATATACATGTAGTTACAGTATAGAATCATGTCTATTTTGCTGTTACATTACAGTTACAATACAGAACATTATAGTTATACATGTATGTATAGTTATAGTATACAGTACAGAAGTGCATGTACATTTAAGTGCATGTACATTTATGTACATGTACATTTATTGTAAGTTACAATTACAGTTACAATACAGTTACAATACAGAACATTACAGTTACATTACAGTTACATTACAGTTAACTTATACATGTATACTATACAGGTATAGTATTATATAGTTACAGCACAGTTGCAGTACAGTATAAGTAACAGCAACATTTATAGTTACCTCGAAACTTCGTAGTGAGAAAATATCTCATGAGCAGAAACCCAGTTAGGCACATTCTTAGTACATGTACTTACGCAAATCTTAGGACTTACGAAGTTTCGAGAATACGGGCCCTAGTCCCCATTCAACAGTGCAGTTAGTGACACATACATTAACATACAGGGTATCGTTTCTAGAAGCTCTCTTACCGACTAGGAGACCATAGCACTCTCTTAGCAGTGTATTAGCTATCGTCAAAGAGAGCGCTTAGTGGATTTATAAGAGAACTTGGAGGAACGATACCCAGGAGTTACGACTATCGTACTACGGTAGTGCTATGATCTGATGATCGTTCTGTTAAATAATGCCCAGTACAGATACCCATTAGTATGTGTACAAATAGTAGTGTACAGTTACAGTAGGAATACAGTTGTGGTATTCCACTGTTATAACGGTAAGTTAACTTATAGAACCATTATATTACAATTGACATACAATAACTATATAATAGTTTAGTGTGGCTAAACAAACAATTATAATATATATATATATAGTTGCATTCCATATATATATATATCCAGTTACATAATCGGATACATATTTTATATTACCATCCATTGAAAAGCTTTACGGTAAGACCATCACATGAATATTGTAACATTCTGAGTTCTATCCTTTCTAAACTGTAATTTATGGATTTTCATTGTGAGAAATGTGGCATAATTATACCGAATGACATGAACTTTTGCAAAGAATGAGATACTTGAAATGTCAAAGTACATGTACATAACATGCACATGTACATGCTGTTAAGCCTTATAGTTCACAGGATATTCCTCAAAATCAATCTACATAAATGCTACATTGTATACCATTTATATTTTTAATACTAACACTATACAGGTTGGATTAAAGTGACCTGAGATAGCGTGACACAGAATGCAGAATGTGTTGTGTGGGTCTTGGAATGCAACAACTGTTGTTTTATCTCAGAGAAGTGTAAAGAGAATTTAGACAATGTTTGTTCTGAAACGATTTGTAATTATGCAGCGAGCAGACATCAGACAGTGGCTGTTTACAGTTTTTTTCAATGGAGGCTTGCCAGCATGGACCAAAAGAACCGGGAAACGAAATGTTTGCGTTTTCATTTCAAAGATACGAGGGATGTTAAACAATAATGTTTAAGTACAATGGTGATGATGTATATAGGAAGGTATGTGTATCAGACACAGTGGGTAATTATGTCTTGTTTGTAAACAATAGGTATTTTATCACAATGTCGTAGTATATATATGGAAATAACCTTGACAGTCGAAGGTCATGATGAACTGCTAAGGAATTCTATTCAAATTATACAAGAATAAAACTGTTTTGTTTTATTTGTCATCTATTTAACACCCTTTCATGCTGGTAGCAACTGGGGATGCTGCATTGATCTGTGACATTAAATACTCCAGCATAAAGAGAGTAAGATAACATAACTATTAATCTTGTAGAAGTCGTTTATAGAAGTTGATGCATGAAAACAAACTGTGAAACTGTTGTCATCAATAAACATGCCACAGTCTTTTCTAATAAATTATTATATATTTTCACTAATCTTTCAATGTGGGTATTTATAATGTTAAAAGAAAAATATATTGAATTTAAATTAGCAATCATGCTGCAAATTGCTATTGATTGTATATTAAGTCTTTCATTGAAGATGGGTAAAACATTGTTGCAATCTAGTTATTGAAAACAATCAGTTATCATTATAGTTTTAAAGTGATTTCTAAGGAGTAAAGTTTTCTTGTTCTGACTAATTTAATAATATTTCTATTTAAAAGAAAATAAGTTTGATTATTGTAGCATTTGCATATATAAGAAATGAATAGCTATATACACAAATAAAATGGAGAGTTGAGTAGCTAAATTTAAGAAATTGCTAACTTTGTATACGGATGAAATGGAGTCATGCAGAGGGTGATGATCTGTATACATGAAGACTGGGAGAACTGGCACTATGCAGAAAAACATGTACAGATATTACTATGTAATCCTGTATCTATCTTTATTAAACGATACAATTACCATTGATATCCACTTTACTATTCAAAATGACATCAATATTCTAACAGCATCTCGATAGCAAATTTTCAAAATGCTTTCTTTATTTCCATGGATGGTTATCAGATGGATGCAGAAATGTTACACTTTACGCCAATGGTATTGCCAATGGTATTACGTGCATCAACAAACAAAAATTATTTACATTTGGGTGCAATGATCATTTGAGATATATGGTATTTCTTTCTGGAATGTGCATTTTGTGGTTAAGTTTTCATTTGAGGACTCGCTGACACTTCTATTCAACGTAGTGTTGACGTTCACAGTTAATTGGATCCTTTGGAACATGTGCTTGACTCTGATAGCAAGCCTGTGCAGATAATAATTGGGGGAGTTGGAGGGTAATTAGACAGTTGGAGTTGCATGAGAATGCTTCTGGTACAGCAGTTTTTGTTGGACATATCAGAAAAACGTTGACACGTCTGCTTGATAGATGATGGTAACTCTGTGCCAGAAATTCACTTGCAAATGTGTTGTAGACATAACACGACCATAGATTGGCTTAACGAGGGGACACAGAGAACTCTGATATTGTGGTAAACACAAACATAAAGTGTAAATAAGAAACAATTTGGCAGGATAATAGACAATTTGGCAATAAGTTAGTTTCAATGAATGGTTTTCCCAGATATTGCTTCCAAATGGTTTGTTATGGGCGTGAACATATCTGCCACTTGGTGTGTGTGTATAGCTAAAATGGATATGTACAGTGTAAGATTTGTAGACTTAAGTGTTTATGTATGTGGAAGTGTTAAACGTGAAATTGTATAAACATACACTTGCATGTTTATAGTGCACACACACACATGCACACACACACACACACACACACACACACACACGGTATGAAAGAGATAACATGTTCAATGGGATAGCACATGTGGCAGGGTGTTAGACTACAAGGATGGAGGTTTGGGTTTGAACCCAGTCCTACATAAAGCTAGGTATCTTCGTCTAGTTGGTGGAGATACATGTTAAAGGCAGAACAGAGTGAGCTACAATGTACCCGGTGGACGGGTCATCAGCCTCTATTTATCTGTTACAGCCATATATCTTACTGTAAACATAGTTATTGCAGGTTTACCTCCTACCAGAAACAGATTTTATTAATGTTAGTTAAATACTGTGTATGCCATGTAAATTTCTAACTCAACATTACCTCATCAATACGTTGTTGTTGTTTTTACAACCTGTGTTACTTCCAAACATGCACTTCATAAACACTTAAACAGCTGAGTAAAGTAGCCTCTGAAATAGGAAATACTATCCTTTGTTTCAAATAAAAAAAGTAAAAAAGTAAATAAAAAGTGAAAGTATAAGAAGTGTGAACTGTCTGAGATGCCACACACAGTGAGTGCACTTGTATCTTACATGTCGTGCTGACCTTCTGATAGGTCATTGGTGGGACCCTTTGTTAACAAAATGTAAATAAATAAAAAATGTTCTGATTATTAAAAGTATACACATTGTTAACTTTATGAATGATTTATTGCGAGTTCTCTTTATAAGTACAGTTTAGATAATGTAATTTAAAAAAAAAACCTTGTCAGTTTTAGGAGGGAACCCATAACATCTGTAGAGCTGAATGTTGCAGTAAACCTGCAAGCACAGACAAAGTAATTGCATTTCTTACCAGACACCCATATGCCAGTTGGTTGGAAATCAAACCATACACATATTGCACATTGTAAGATTTGTCAGTGCCAGGCAAAGCTTATAGTAAGTTTACTGCAACACTCACTCAACATGCTCAACATCTCCACCACATGTCATGTGTTGCATGTGTCCTCCTGCCGTACAATATAAATTGACAAGCCGTGACATGTGAAATAATCTTGTAAGTGGTTCTAAGCCCAAATTCAAACACACAAAACAAACAAACTTATTTTAGATTTAATACATACCTTGAAGATCTAAAAAGTCATATTCAAGCATTGTAATCTGTCTGTTGTATATTCATACCATGAAGAAGAGGTCTTTGCAGTAGATTTATATATTGCTACTTGCAGCCCTGGCCCAGAAATTATGAAACCTTTTTGTTCGCAAATCCACATATAAAATTTGATATTGAGCATGAAATCATATTCAAAATGTTTTGTAATCTCGAAGCCTAAAATATATTAATATATAGACAATACGAGGTACGAGAGATTACAGAGTGAAATTAATGTTGTAAGCCATGGGCTTTAATAGCGAATGACTTACAACATTAATTTTACTCGGGGAAAGTGTTATCTCTCTTACATTGTTGTTTATGCAGCATAGTCAAACTCATCATCGAAACCCTGGCCATAATGACTACACTTACGGTAACCTCCGTCAAATATTTGCCAGCGTTTTGAGGATGAGTCAAACTTAAAGAAAACATTCTAAATTACCCATATTATAACATCTATAGATGATGGTTCATGAACTCCAGAAATTAATACTTGTGTAATGAGACAGCTTACGGATAACATTATTCTTCCTCATGCACAATAGAGACCATTCGAAAAACTTATATGTCAATGGATCAGTGTGCTCTCAGTTTTCCTTCTCAACTTCCTGGGAGTATGATATGTGCTACATGACTCGGCCTTCGTAATGCTATGAGAAGTTAGTGCTGGAGGGGGCCTGGCAGCCTCAGTATTTGAGATACGCCGAGATAGCGAAGCAGTCTAAACAATGTGTTTTTGCCCCATCCTTTCTTGGTGTTTGTTGTCATCAAAGGACAAAGAGAGCAAGTGACAATGAGAAACACAGACGAACAATTACGAAAAGACGACAATTTGTGATTATTAGATTTCTGGGGTGTCGTTATGCTCGTGCTTAGACAAGTGAAAGGATTGAGTGATATTTAGTAAGAACACAGGTATGGCTTATCATCATGATCAGACAAGGATAATGAGAAAGATTGCCTCTGTGAGTATTATCTGTTCACGAAATGACCGTCTCTTGACGGTATTATCTTTTTTGACTAGGTGGCAGTACATGATATCTTAAGATTTCCAATGTTCTGAAAATTAATTATTTTTAATAATTAATTAATTATAGTAATATTTTAAAATTACATAATTTTATTATGTTGCCATGTTTACATGACTATAAGTTAGAATATCAATATTAAAAAGATTTGTAATAATGTATTATTATTATTAAATATTATATCCAATTACTTCAAGAATGTATTATTATTATTATTATTATTACAATTAGTAATACAATAAATATAATGGAATCCATGATTAATAACACTTTTATGGATGCTAAAATGCATGCATTTATGAAGTTTATAAATCTTGAACATATTTTTATTCTAAGCTATTCTGTAATCTCATAACCACGTACTGACCACCCCTATATACTAGTAGTCTAATACCAACATCTTTGGCACAAGTAGACTCCCTACCTGCAGC
>JAUTBV010138661.1:0-11551 GCA_032361325.1 Lepetodrilus fucensis
TTTAATATATTCAGTATTGAATGACCACTCATGTTATATCCTCTCTCTCTCTCTCTCTATATATATATATATATATATATATATATATATGTGTGTGTGTGTGTGTGTGTGTGCGTGTGTGCGTGTGTGTGCGTGTGCGTGTGTGTGTCTCGTATACCACTGCTAGTGGTAAAATATAAATAAAATTGATTGATTGATGTGTAGTGTTGATGCTTGAAGTCAAACCCTCTCAATGGTGTAGTCTATGACAAAGGTTGGAGGTACTGTTGCCTCGGAGTTACGTTGTTTCGTACAGGAAATCCATGACTTGGAGTCATCGTAGAGCCGGTGTGCTGGTTGAGGCCGTGTGTTGGTGGTGGTAGTGTAGACTCTGGGACAACGACGTACAGGTTGTCAATGGTTAAGGTTGGACTTAGCATTACCTCAGTTTCGTACAGGCGAACCCTGGCTTGGAGTGGTCACAGAGCTGCTGGAGGTGGAGGTGGACAGTAAGAAGGACGACCACCTCTCCTCGTCGTAATACCTCGAGGACACTTGTCTCATTGGTGTCCGCTGCCTTTGATTAGTTCCGCGAATTTGACTCCTTTAGTCTGTTATTGCGATTCCGTCAATAGAGAGCGTGGTCCTGATTCAATGGTTCAACGGATTGATTTGTCAGGCGATAGTACGTGTACGTACTTACAGGGGGTTCACACGTCCGTAGTCATTACATGTATTGCACATGTATTGTCTTCCTAATACTACGAAAATAAAGGATATCGATATACATATAAATTGTATGGTGATGTCAAGTAGGTGGCATAACATGGGTGGTATAGAATTGTTATTTGAGAGGGAAGTATGTTTGCTTGACGTCATTACTACGCTATGTGTTGGTTATATATGTTATTGATATATTTCTGATTAGATTTGAATTTATCAATACAAAGGATCGTGCGCACCTACATCTTAATTATTAGCATCGTCTTGAACATCGTAGTACTAAACATGTACATAATTTAGGTATAGTGGTAACATTTCAATCACGATTTCTAACTACAATTGATGATTAGTTGCTTCATGAACATATACCAACCGGTATGTTTATGGTGGGAAATTCTTGTAATGATACTGAGTATGGTATGCTATGTTATCGATTATGGTATGCAATTCATTTTAGAGCATACCGATCATATATATTTTATCACCCAATACTGGCTCCCACTGGAGATAACATCAGGTGGATAACAATGTTATTCACCCGGTGATAACATCCATCAATTGTCACCATTGCAGGTGCTCACTAAGCAAGTGCGATATACTATTTATATCTTACATTTGAGAATATTGCTTTAGTTACATTATTGGGTGATAAATATAATATCCACCGAGTGTCCTTTGATACCAATGTTATCCTACTCGTTGATAAAAGTAACCAAAATCATCGGCAAAGCCTCGTATTGTGGATACTTGTATCAACTCGTAGGATAACATTGGTATCAAAATACACTCGCTGGAGATTCTCTATATTTCAATCATCTTTTCCAAATCTGTTCAGTTGTACACACTGTGCGAGATCATGTATCCATGATAAAACTCCATTAAATCTAACATGCGGTTTTCATACGGTAGTATGGACGCATTTCGATTTTATTTTTTGGAGTTGACAGGTAAATTGTTGGCAGTGGACACTCTGCGTGTACCTGACCAATGCCTATTACTGGTGAAAAGTGGCCAGGCGTAATCAGCTCAGGTAGATAAGCACTTGTGCCTAGTTCCGGGGTTAGGTTCAAGCAATAGTTGGCGTCTAGACGGAATGGATAAATGTACGTCTTACTTGTTACAAACAACGTACTTACCACGTAGTTAAGAGTAGTTAAGAGTATCAAATTGTATATTGATACCATGTATAATCATTCATCTCTATGCAACCGACTATGAATCCAGATCGTAATCGATATAAACGTAGACTTGATATCAAATTATTGGTTATAGAACATGACAGTTTTGTTCTATATGTCTGAATTGTATTATAATTCAAACTATGCATATTGGTTTTATTGTAATACCACCCACACGCTATACATGTCGTTGTATTATCGAATCTATATTTAACTTACAAGTCAGACTCGACATTTAGTCACGACAATGTCTTTCCGAAACCATGAACAAAAGTCTACTTAATATAGACATGTTTCAAGAACACGCGTCATCAACCTGAACTACTTTCCTGACATCTACGTTCAGTGACGTGCATTCTAGTAGATCTAAGGCCACGGGCAGATACTACTTTCCTTTCAGCTGTTGCTCTTTCTTTAACGTGTATGTTGATTAAGTAGTCTTGAGAATGTCTTGTTATTTTTAAGGTACATGTACTTCATCAACTCTAATGATAGTGTATGCTTCTTTGAATGATGTTCATTGGAACAGCACACGCAATGGAACTGTATCTAGAACTGTATCTAGAACTGTATATGTATGTAAACATCAATCCTGTAGGGTCTTCAGCATCAACGACAGTCATATCAATTACTGGTAATTCCGACATTCTAATTAGCTAATTAACATCAATCATTATACTTTACGCGGAGCGTAATGGATCCTCTGATTACAGCCTCGGATAATCAACCTGAGATTGTATGTGAATTAGCGAATAAGACTAATAAGGAATATCGTGCTCATCTTGATGCACGTAGTGTATACCATTGATCATGCTCAAACTCATCACCCTGTGTATACTTCTATACATTAGTTAGGGTTCATCATTCAACTATAGCAGCAAGGTAGCTGTATAACAGCACACTAACGATTTGATTTCTTATCGTTTTCTCTCTTTCAAATTGGTCATTTGATTATTTAATTATTATTTTATTGAAAATATAACGTCCATTCATTCAATGTGTCGGCCCTCGAGCCTTCATCAGGAGTATCCGTGTTAGCATCACATTGTTCTTGCTGACATGTCTGTCATGTCATAGATGAAATGTACATTTATTGTTAAGTTTTTATTATTATTTATTTGTATTATTTTATAAGTTCGTCATCCAATGTTGCTATCGTCAATAATTAAACTTCAAGAAATGTCTTACAAATTAAATGAACCAATATTCTAATGAACTCTTTGGATTATTTGTCACCTGACGTAAAACAGAATTCATATGTCACAATACATAATTTAAAATCGAAATAGGCCTTTAATTATTCCCTGGCGGTTCACACCAATTACAGGTTATAAGGCATACTAGTATTTGAATTTGCCGCCCATATAGAAGATTGCAGACCGCACAGATTGGCTTTCTGGCCCTGGATTGGTTATAAACAGTTGAAAAATGGTAATTCCACTGTATTTGACAAGTATAGTCCCTAACCGATTAAAGACATTTAATGTGAACTACATGAGAACCTAATTTGTTATTTTTTTGTAGTCTTTATGATAGTTGATGTTTACACAATATATTAATTCCGAACATACGGTGACGTCATGCCTATTCCTATGAAATGTAAACAAGCAATTTGACATGTGTTTTTTTCTTTGATTTCTACATTGCTGGGTAACTGAACTTTGCAGTGTAGATTGTTCTGTGGTATTTGAAGGACGGAATCAATAGTTATGCATAAATACGTTATGGGGTTTTATTTGGTGGTTTATAACCTATAATGGTAAATCCCAATACACTATACTACTGTGCATAGTGATGTTTCTCAAGCTCCAATGGACAAATGACTCACCTTTCTCTCATCAAGAACCTCCAGAGACTTGTTGAAGGAGCACGACGACGTTAACGTGTACTTTTCTCGGCACGGCGGCAGTGGCGACATGCACACCCTGGTAGATATGTTCGTATCGGACTTACACAACGACACCGGAGGCGGCAGGGTTAGCACCAACGGAGCGGAACACCGTCTAGTATTCAATCTGGCACTGGCTGCTGCTCTTCGCATGCTCGACCTGTTTTTACGAGCCAGAGTACCTTTTCGTGTGAGCAATGACATACTCATGATGACTGTTCTGTAGAATATACTGTTTTCCTTAAAGCTATATGTATATCATATCTCCGGCATCAATGGAGCGACACCCTATAGTGTAATGTCCGGCCCTCGTCATATTAGTGACATACTCATTATGGATGTCGTTTTGTAGGACGTTGGGTTTTCCTTTCACGAATTCTATATGCATATCATATTCCCAGAAGCTTGAATTGTTCCTCGACTGGCTATACGTCAAGTATTGACTAGCAATCTAACACAATTCATAACACCAACCTTTCAAAGGCAGAAGGGCAGAGGATTGCAATCCATTGATCGAGTCCAAAATTGTTCCAATCTTATTTGCGCATGTATATAAATTGTCCAACTAAGAACGTTAGTACATATTTGCAATCCATTTTTTTCATATGCTGCAAATTGAAGGTTTCTATTTACTTCCTCCAGTGCAAACAGGCTACGCTGATGCATCTTTTACCGAGGTCTGATGACATGTCATGTGTGTCACCATCAGAACGATAATGGAAGAGGTGTTTTCCCTTTGGCACCGAGGAATTAAGTTAGTCCAACTTGTTAGAGACACGAGCTTAAAACCTTTCATTTTTCAGAGATGAAGGAAATATGCTATTCGATCTTGCGCGGCAAACTACACATTTCTATTGAGTCAAAGTATTACAATATTGAAGGAGAGCCATGTTGTAGGTGATTAGAACACCGTCGTGTCGTCTAATTCAGAATCCAATATTAAATCCATTCCGGTTACCAAAGAAGAACGAACGTCGATCTCTTCTCAACAAACACGTTTGAATGAACGATCAAACTTTGAACATTACATAATCCGGAAGTTTCAGAACTTCTTCAATACCCAAGCCAGTGTACGATTATTGTCATCAGCATTCTGGGGTCAACCAAGACGACAGACTAGCTACGAATTTCACTTCACCAATTTGGGATATTTTATCTTCCCCCGACGGTTTGCGTCGAAATTAGTTTCGATGTTTGTCACGAAGTCACATACTATTATAAGAATGGTCCAATAAGATGTCACCATGTGACGCTGACTGTCTTATATTATATGACGTTCTCTAATTAGACAGTGATGTGCTTGGAGTGTATATATGATTGTCATCTGTGGCCTTTGTGTACCACGAACACGTATATACCTGATCCAATAACTGTACGTGTACTTAATACAGCACGGGGATGACACAGCCAGAAGACCGTCGATCTAATCACACCAACGTTACAGAGTAATTACATCACAGGATAGAACTGATTTTTATCCGATGAATACAGTAGATTATGGTGAAACAAATCTCACGTTGTAGTCAACTGTATATCACACATCGATTTATGGGATGTACGCTCACTGCTCTCCTAGCTGACCCGTACACACAATAGCAGGGCTCTTGTGCACAGCTCTGGTCCAGAGAGCCAAAGGTCTTCAAAACTAAAACACATTACTGTGACAAGCTATGGCATCTTCGAGTGATCTCAGTAAAGCTGAGATTTTCCGCCAAATATGTCATCAACCCCGGTCGATGAACGGTCTGACAGCACGCGGCGCCAGTTGTGCTATGGTGGTCAATGGCGACACCGAGAATAGGTTAGTCGGAATGGTCTGATTACCGTATACACTCGCATTATACTCATACTTACTTCCGTGATCAGTTTTCATTGGTGTTGAGCAAGGCATAGATCAAAGAAATATTATAATAACACCCAAAATCGATCCATCGATTACTTTGCACCTGGATTACATTAAAGTATTTATAAAACAACGAGGTATTATGTTGTTCAGGATAAAGTCCTTGGACTTCGATTACACCATACTTACATGCGTTCAGTCCTCGTTTCTACGCCTTCTTTTATGATATTGAAATATATATTTAGTCTATCAATGGATATGATTTGTCCTTGTTACAACATGACGCGCACAGCGTACTCTGAAAACGACTTCCAGTACAATTACGGCAAACCTGTTCGGGAAATCATTACTCTGTAACATTATTGCACACTAGTAATTGCTCGCACACTTCACATAAAAGGATGGTCCTTCATTCTGGCCTATAAACAGAGTACACGTTCAGTGTAATCGTCCTCCAACACAATATACGTTGGGAAAAAAGCATGTCTGGTGTTTTTAATGCATACGGGTCACATATTCTCTGATAATTATAACATCCCAGATGCAATTCAATTATTATATATGGCAAATTTACAATTTCTGATAGTTGACACATATGGTATCCCAATATGTTCAGAAACAATAGATGTTGGAACTAATTGTCAGGTGGTTTTAGTGCGCATAGATCGCCAATTCCCTGAGAATAACATTCAATGCACAATTCAATTTCGTCACTTAAAGTTTCAGATAGTTGACACATCGTGAAATAAATACGATGAGTCACAACATGTTCAGCAAGCCTTATATAATGATTAATATATGTTGGAATTCATCAGCTATTTTCTCAGTACGTATATGTCGCCTCTTCCTTGAGCCAACGCACAATTCAATTCGTCCATTGTAAATTTGCAATTTCGCATATTTCACATACATTGTCTTGAAACGACCGCGACGATCCCCAAAATATTGACCCCCAACATGTCAGATATTGCAAGCACACAAGCTGCTGTCAAGCAATTATCTCCGCGTCCTTTTTTTTAATCTAATTATTTACACTTCGGGTGATTACGGTTTCAACTATTTAATCTGGCATTCCTAGCATGCAGAGGTTTGGGGGCTATTCCTCTAACCTAGAGACTCAAAAAGACAGATATTACATACATTATATCACCGGCCAACACAGTGGGATCTGGTTTATGAAGAACGTCTTCTGTAATCTGCGTCGTTTATCGCACCACCGACTCTACCCTCCATCAATTCCCTGTCGGCCCATTCATTGACTGCCACCGTACCCTCCCTTTCCATACAAACCGATTTAGGGTCCTTGCTCGCTACGGATCAAGCAAGTATGATTGCATGACTGCCAAATGTATTACCCTGAAACTTCAGAACCTTGATGAAATCTCATCACCCATCTGGCATCAAACCTGTAGAAGACACCATTAATGCTGCGAGTCGTGACTAAGGTAGCATATATGACATTACCTTGCTGCCTTCATTAGCTATTCAGCACACGTATTCAGCCTACAATTAACGAGCTTGTGTCTCAAGGAAGGAGCATTTGGCTTCCGATTGTAGTTAGTATTTTACTAGCTGCTTTGAACACTTAATGGTATTTGTGGCCATGTGTAATGATTCCTTGAAAAGAAGCTTCTGAGTACTACGACATTAGGTTGCATTGATTTGCTATATATGGTGTAACTAAGAAGACCATCGAGCGACTGACATCTGAAGACAGCTTTCTACAAAGGAGCTGCATGTAATTGACGGCAAACTACTTTGTTACGTTTAATGAAATCCTTGCGCAATAGAGGATGAGTCCTAACAACTCTTGTGAGGTGGTAAGGGATTCAACTAGAATTATGTTATGTATTGAAAAAGAATTGTCACCATTAGGAACGGGTTAGCATTATCTAAACAGTTTTACAATGTCCAATTGCAATTGCAACCTTCACATTTATATACTGGTATACACTACCTGCTGTCTTCAGCATTACCAAGGCCCATTACATTTAATGCTGTGGTTTGGTTACAGATCTGTATACAACTTTCTCTAAACTAGAACTGTAGAAGTTGGCATTTCTCTAGGAATTTTATTTATAATCTTACTGGATACACGAATATCAACATCTTCTGATGACTGTCGTCGTAATTTTCTTGCTAGACAATCGTCAGAACGGTAGGTCGCTGTGTGTGTAATGGACCTACGTGACCGGTATTTCCTCCAACATATAACTGTTCTCGTATCATGATCATGATTCATATATGTCTGGGGGTTCTTCACCCATACCCAACGTCTAGCCGATCTGCTGCTACTGGAATTGGTGGTTGTGCGTACTAACCTACCGGAAACCGGCTTTATTGGCAATAATGCTTGCGTGTGTTCGTGTGTGCGTAAGAGGGTTTCTGAGATCGACTAAATGAGTTCAGTAAACACAGACCCGAATCACCGAGATTACCTTTTGCTTTACGTTGTATTATGAAAGTCAACAATACAGCGTTAATTATGCACGGAACGTCCAAACCTCTTCGTCTCAGACAGTGTCATAAGGCCATAATTATATTTTCCCTTGATTTATGACTGTAGTCCGCCTTTGTACTTTCTAGTGACATCTAAATGATTTCCGTAACTTGGTTGCTATATCGACGAGCATAGGATGGAAATTGGGTATGTGGCTCTCATTTAAGCGTAATGACCTTTGACTAGAATCAATATGCTTGGTAAGCAGTGACAAAGTAAGACCTTAATGGGAAGTAGGGTATCGCAATTTCGACATTCAGCGGTAGACATAATAATTTGGACAGGCAAGGAAGTAAAGCAATATATTTGAAGTTGATAGGATTGGAGGACCGGTGCGCGAGATAGTAGAAGTATGGTTCTCAGAGACATTATCTAGAGTGGAATATTGTATTTAGGTGATCAAAGCTGCTGGTAGTGTTGTCAAACTGAATTGAGTGTGGCCACTTAATTATGTATATTATGTTACTGAAGATGTGCCCATGAGTGAGTGTGTGTGTGTGTGTGTGTGTGTGTGTGTGTGTGTGTGTGTGTGTATGTGTGTGTGTGTGTGTGTGCGTTTATGAGAGAGAGAGAGAAAAAAAGAGAGAGAGAAATAGAGAGAGAGAGAAAAAAAAGAGAGAGAGAAATAGAGACAGAGAGTATGTATGTACAATGAAAAGGCCCCTGTTCCATAGAACGATTACAGCGCTGCATGAGTGGTCTACATGTTAACGTACGGTTGTTATAGATTACGACTATAGATTAGTGCTACAATCGTCATGTGGCAGAGACACCATATCGTGTGATTACTTCTAGCATTCTCAAACATGAAGGCACATTTTTTTCATGCCATTGACATTCCACTCATGAAGCAACATCCTGATTTGTTTTGTTCCAGTTCCTGACAATGCCAGCCTCTCCTCGCTCTCTACAACTAACTTCAGACAGTCTTCATTTCCTTCAGAGAAACGTTCTTTCCGAGTTGAACGAGCTAGCATTATCTGTCGACCTTTCCCTGGCAGTACATGCATTTGACGTCCACGGAAGAAGTTTGAGTGAGGGGAGAGCACCTAGATATGGGGATAAAGCGTGCGACCTTGGACACATCCTAGTTTAGGACTAGGCACTGCCAATCATCAGGCCGTTCTAGAGATCAACAAAGTCATCAGCGGCTAACCCGATAGTCACCTGTGGTCTCAGATGGCCCTAGGATAATTTAGATATGAGTATGTTGAAGGTAACGCATGGCAGAAAATAATATAATGATGGAATGGAATGATAAATGGAAATAACCAAATGTCATAAGTATGGAACGAGTAAATACCTCACTGAAGATATGTCATCAGTTCAGTGGACAGTAGTACGTTATATAGTACAGATGTACAAAGTGTATATATTCTGTTAAACCTTTGGATATGATGTATTTTGGCTATGTCCCGATGATTATGTTAGATAATATGCTGGTATGCATACATGCACTTTAATTAAATATTAATTTGATTTTATATTTTACATATTCAGGGAATAGATATATATATATATATATATATATATATATATATAAAGAATATGTAATACCCAAACAACAAGTTCTGAAATAGTTACTTAATGAGAAGAACCGAGCCTTCTGTAGTAAGAAAAGAGATAAAGTAAACGCAATTAAATAGGACATTAATACAAGGATACAACCGTGCAAACGAAATATCAAGGAGTAAGTGGAAGCAGAACATTTAAAGGAATTGTATTTATTTGTTTCAGTATTCACGCTGATATCCATCCTCTCATTGAATAATATCTATCCCTAAGAAGCCCAAGCCAAGTGAACTCAATTACTATTGACCTGTGGCGCTTACATCGCTCATCGTGAAGTGTTTTGAATGAATTGTGTTACACAGGCTTGCCAATCAGATATAAGACAAGCTGGACCCACTGCCATTAGCTTACAGAGCAACGCGACGCGTAGAAGACGCCACAACGTCACTGCTGAATAGGATTTATATTTATGAACATCTAGAAAAGCCAGGTGCCTTGCCCGAATTATTTTCATTGACTTCTCCTCAGCTTTCACTACAATGCAAACAACTGTTTGACCTGTTTGACCTGGACGTAGATTCGTGTCTCATTAAGTGAATTAGGCTACATGTTTTCTACATAACCGATCACAATTTGTGAAACTGAATACCGGTACTGCCCGTTCACTGGTGATACGTACGAAGACAGGAACTCCCCACGATTGTTTGCTATAGGGGTTGTTCATTCTCTATACGAATGATTGTGTCTCAACTGTAATCCAGATTGTTCTGCAGTAAAGTTTGCCGACGACATGGCCCTTATATTATTAGTTTACTCTACAAGAGAGAGGATGGCTACAAACAGGAAATTGCAAGTCTTTTTCATTGGTGTAATGATAATTTTCTTTAGTTTAAATATTACAAAGACAAACTAATTAATTATCGATTTCAGAAGGAAAACATCTGACATCACAACAGTCGTTATTAATGGAGATGAAGTAGAAACGGTAAGGAGTTATAATATCTTGGGACTAGTATTAATAATAAACTCTTTCTCACAAAACAAAAGCTATATACAAGAAGTGCCAGAATCGTTTACACTTTCTCAGGAAACTTAGATATTTAAATGTTAATTCTATAATACTGACTTTATTTTACAGGAGTTGCATTCAATCAGTCTAGTGATGACAACATTTAAAAATGGACGGGCGGAAGTCTCTCATGTCGAAATCTGCGCTCGCATTCAGCTAGTTTCAGCTGCCCTAAAAGATGGAAATTAAAATAAATAATATACTGCTTCGGTGTATTGACAAGATCGAAGTGTGAAATTCTCGTATGTTCACTATTTATTCAATGCAGGACTTGATATTTGGATTTGAAAGGCTGCAATTTAATTGTTAGTTTTGTTTCAATTATATATGTTATATATGTAATAGTTTAGTTATTTTTAAAAGTATGTTTGTGACATAAAATAAAATTCACTGGCTATGCAAATTAGCTTATAACTTTTAATACCAATGCTTGAGTATATCACCAGCGATAAACATGATTTGTGCACCGTCTGTATAGATTACATCACAGGTCTATTTATAATTTGGGCGTATACACTCTAGAGTAATTTATTTTGTCAAAGTGACGCATCTAGAATTATTGGTATATCAACTACAAGCAGTCAACTTCCTATTGCGTAATATCCGTTTTATAAACACGCTCGTTGATTATCTAGACAGACACAGACATATGTAATATTAACGTCTCAATCATAGACAACATACAATACCACCATAACACATTTTAATAACCCAATTATATATTGCTTTGTATTACGAAAGAAAAACAAGTTCCCAAGTGTGACAGAGTACTGACTTAGAGTATGGCCTACTTCGGGCGGTTTCTCGAGGATCTAGAGCAATGCTAGAGTTCGCGCGAAGTCGCGAAAGCAATGCTAGA
>JAUTBV010138672.1:0-11551 GCA_032361325.1 Lepetodrilus fucensis
ACTACTGTTCGCCGGTTTGAATATTTTAATAAATTATATAAGCAACCAATCAGAGACTAGACATGCGACTGGTGCGTGGGGCTTACGTAAGCTCTTGTAGTGAGATAGGCGGAGATAACTCCATGTTTTCAGTGATCCCAGGGTATTTGACGGAGAGTCATAATGGCCTGCGTTTTCGAGGATGACCCTAATCCTAACCCTAACACTAACACTAACACTAACACTAACACTAACACTAACACTAACACTTACACTAACACTTACACTAACCGTAACCCTAACCCTAACCCTCACTACGTTAGGCAATCACGATTTCCGGTGATTGGGTCTGTGTCCGGGGAATAGACTGAAAGTCCGGGTCTGTGGCTGGGGAATAAACGGCCACCACAAGATAGCGCTATGGTCTCTTGGATACGAGAGTTTAAATTTTTCTATTTAAAGTCCGAATGAAAAGTGATAAAGAGAGACTTCATGCACGAAAGAGTCGGACCGGTAGGCTGGGCGTAAATTTGAATTACGTCACTTCCTGTTATAGCAAAAGTATGGCGTACAACCTGAATATTGCGTACAATAGTGTATATATATAGATTCTTGAATGATATGCAATTCAGGTTTCTGTAGTACACATTGAGGGGTTTATTTTGCTGTAAAACGCCGCTTAAATCCTATCTCCGTACACCTGTTCTAAAGGCATTATCTAAACCTAGCGTACACTTTCCACACGAAAAAAACTACACCAAAGGCCAAACACAGATTTCTTTTTATGTTTATCATTTCCAAAAATATCCTCGAGCCGTCATTCACAATCCCACCATACCCAAAATATCTCAAGTTCGCTAATGAGTTGTTGACAAATTACTTTTTCACTGGGATTATCATTCCACGGATAATCCCCCAAGGGTATGTATGGTTGTCCAGCCTGCTTATTGTGGATTATCGGATAATCCCTCCCCTTAAACAGCAGGTTAGGCCAGTAGTGAGCGCAGATTTGGCGGCTCTGTGAAGAGGGATAAGGCAAAGTTAGTTTTTTTCCTTTGACGGATCGTGAGAGTTGCATTCATTTCACGAGTAGGAAAGGCACCGACATTTGGAAAGCAAAGCTACTTTCAAGATAACATATTAGAGTAATAAACTAAACTAATTAATGCATACAAAGATATTATGGTATTACATGCATAGTATGTATTGTGAATGAATAATCATTAACGGAAATTTAAATAAAAAATTAAATCTTTGTTTGTTTCCGTTTCTCAACAACAAGGAATAGCTTATTTATTGGTAATAATACAGCAGATATGCTTGTTACGAGAATAGTATATAGCAGATACAGTGAAAAGCCTCTCGCTTGCCAAATCCACATCAGTATACACTGATGTTGAATACAAATATAATAAACATCCTATCTATTTTCGTTTCAGCTACACATACAAGCAAAAACGAACAAAGATGAACTTTTGTTTGTATTTAAATAACATTTCAGACTACATATTCCCAATATATAATAAACTAAGTAGGCGTAACCCATAATGCCTTTTTGCTCATTAATTAGTTCATAGGGTTTTATCCTGGGTCACATCCGGTGTTCATTGTACAGATCCCTCAACTAATTATATCCTATTAGGGTAACCATTATATTAATCCGAATACAATTAATTGAGCGATTGTGATTATCATTAAAAATCTATATTAAATAGTATATAGCTCCCTAAGACAGGCTCTCGCTGTCTTGTATGTGCTTACTGGTACACACATACTTATACAGATAAGTAGCCTGCATGTAGATCTACACAACAGAAATACTAGCTAACGTGCCAAAGCGTTGTTAATCAATGATCCCTTAAGAAGCCTTTCAATGCGAGTGTACGTCCATAATGCTCGTGGCCCAGTAAGTATCGTTAGACGAGGATTATCACTGAATAGACATATCCAGTATACATGTAGTTGCTCAGTATACCAGCGGGTCGTGACATAGCTATTATACGTACTACAGGTATATGTGACAGTGTGTGTGTGTGTGTATGTGTGTGTGTGTGTGTATGTGTGTGTGTGTGTGTGTGTGTGTGTGTGTATGTGTGTGTGTGTGTGTGTGTGTGTGTATTATGCATTTAATGCTACATCTGCTGGCTTCAGATGGGATTGTCCTAGAACTATACAAAAGGGCAACACTGATCACTGACCTGTCTAATGGATCATCGAGAACAACCACGCCTATTATTGTTATATATATACATCAATAATGCAAAGCTATATTCAACAAATCCACTAATTCTTCACGCAGAACTAATCGCCTAGAATTGTATGGTCAGGGCAAAACAATGGACTATTTTATAAATATCAATGTTTGGTTATGGTAATGTTGAGTATTTAACGTAGTACACGGAAAGTACCTGTGAGTAAATAGAAATCACCTATATTTGTGTGATGTGAATATATATCACAGTATCTATTTTATATTTGCTGAGTGTGTACGTAAACTGATTCGTCCAGTATGTGAATACGTACGGTACGTGTACTGCTACGTCCAGGAGATTACGTACGGTACGTGTACTGATACGTCCAGGAGATTACGTACGGTACGTGTTTGCTGATTTACCATCTGGGAAATTTCTTCTAATAATATGCATAAGAACTGTTTGCATATACGTGTATAAGAAATTAGGAAACTATGCAAAGTTGTCAATATATATTGGGGGCACATATACATAAACGTCATCTTCGCAATGGAAAGTATAGCATAAGGAGAAGAGAAACTATAGAGTTGTCAATATATTAAGGCTACATATTCATAAACGTCAATTTCACAAGGCGAGGGTACAGCTAGAGTTGCACCTATCAATGTATCCGTGTATACCATATGCTGTAAATCGTAAAGTATAAGTATACCATGAGTGACACAACACAATGTGAATAGAAAGGGGTTGTATTTCCCGGGTATATATGCCTTGCTGTGACACTGTTAACCCTCTCCTTGATGAAGGCGACGTAAGTTGCCAGATCACATGCAGAAATATAACATTTTGATTTAATTCAGCAGGGAGAAGGTTAAAAAGACCACCAGAACAAAACCTGTATTCCGTGCCATCCCATCCTCGAAAACTCAGGCCATTATGATTACACTAAACTCCGTCAAATACGGAGGTTAATGTAGTCATAATGGCCTGTGTTTTCGAGGATGATGCCATCCAAGGCCATTGAGATTCGTCTGACCTTAAAGACATATATTCACGGTATTTCTATCTGAAATTGATTGATCTACACAAGTATATTGAACAAAAAGCTACATATTCGGCAAATCCACTGGTTTTCAATATGTTCATATATTATTATTTTTAATTATCTCGGGATAAATAAAAAAAAACGAAAATATGAAAAATACCGTGGTTGTATGCCTTCAACTTACAGGGTATAGCGTATCTCATGAATGCTCATGACTATTCGTAATACCGTATGGTATGTTTTGTTTTTAACACCCTCCTGCATCACTCCTTCCAAGGAATGTTAAAACTGTGATCCCGGAATTTATTTATCTTAACAATAAGACCGTTATGTAGGCTACGGGCAAATCGCGATCGTATAGGATAGAACGATGCTATTTACTGATATTTTCAAGTGTGCCTCCTTGTCTTCGAAGGCCTACCACAACGCAATCCAGTTGAGATAGACGGCATAAACAACGTCATTATAACCGCGTTATCGACAAGTGATTGACCACTTCATGACGCTAGATAACGCCACGCCACGCCACGAGGCAAGGGCGAACATTGTCGGCTGAGTTTTGTCGACGGTTTAAGTCGCAGACAGATCCGCGAAAGGATTATACATTACGAAAGGATCGTAATGTAGTCCTGGCCTAAAGTATCCCGTGCGTCGTGCTTTTACTATAGCAGGAAATGACGTAAATCTTTGATTTACACCCGGATGTACGAGGACCCATTAGTGGGCCGCATGTTCTATGAATCATTTTGGAGTCAATTTAGATTTTCTAAATTTAGTTTCGTGTTCGTGTTAGCACATGTTCGTGTTGAAGTTACATGTTTTTCCTTATGGTTGCTGTGCCACTACTTATAGTAATTCATGTCACACAATGAAATTATATTGCATATCACGATATTGAAATTTTGTATTTCCCTTCCGTTCTCTCTTCACTGTAACAGCATATGGATGTCTTCATATGACGTATCGTTAACAGTGATAATAATAATAATAATAATAATAATAATAATAATAATGCATACTTGTAACGCGCCTATTCCATGTCGTACACATGCTCACGGCACTACATAATAACGTAAATACAGAGAGAGAGAGAGAGAGAGAGAGAGAGAGAGACAGACAGACAGACAGACAGACAGGCAGGCAGGCAGACAGAACAAACAAAAACAAAAACTATTTTCTTTAAAAAATCTTTATTATCTTACATGGATTAATAACGCTATAGCGTCCAAATATTCTCCTTTACATTCTTTTTTCCCCACACAAATTAATATTTTAAGAGATAAATAACTTCACATACGAGAATAGCAATTACACTAAGCCTAAGGTATAGCCGGTCTGGACAATAAACATTTCTGTAGGGGGGAGAAAAAAACACACGGTAATTTCTTCTAAACGTTACTTAACCATGCACGTCACGTTCTACTGGCGGGGTGAAGGACACGAGCCGGAGCGCTCGGGCGTTTGTGCAAACAGCGTCGGTGACAGATCGTGTCGTAGACCCTGGTTCTGGCAATAACAGTGATGGGGGAGAGGAAACACTGACCGTGTCACCAGAGGGAGAGATCAACATTGGACAGCCTCTGGACGTAGTCTGGGTTAACCTAGGGAGATCGAATATGTTACAACCTCTGGACGTTACGCAGCGGGCTCTCATTTACGAACTGGACGTTACGTAACGGGCTTTCCTTTACGAATCATCGTAAGTCTGGGTTAACCTAGGGCGAGATCAACATTGTACAACCTCTGGACGTAGTGGGCGCTCATTTACGAACTGGACGTTACGTAGCGGGGTCTCTTTTACGAACCGTCGTAACTCTGGATTAACCTTAATACTCCAACCGTAAAGTTTGCAACGTAAGAGTTACGCAGTTTCACAGAGGACAGTCTAAGTTTCACGAAAGAGTCATACTGTAGTCAGTGCGGAACTCTAGGCTTATGATAGCAGGAAATGACGTCATTTAACCTCGATTTGCGCCCCGGACTACCGGTACGAATCTTTCCTGAAACGCAGACCAAGGCCCAAGATTACGAAACCTTTTGAGTACGATTTAATGCTTACATTTCCGTGTAAGGTCAAGGTCACCATAATCCAACGCATGTTTTACGCGAATCGGAAATGCCGAGAAAACTTTCCATTCTGATTTCCGAACATCCTCGAAAACACAAGCCATTATGACTACACTAACCTCCGTCAAATACCCTGGGATCACTGCCTATATAGAACTGACTATATAGATTTCCGACAAGATTCTGCTGTTTCCTTATCTTCAATTCCATGTACATTTCCGGGGGGGGGGAACATTTTGAAATTAAGAGGAAGAGCAGGTAAAGGGAAATACCCATTGCTATAGGACTTCACGTGTTGCTTTCTGCGCGTACCATTGTTTGTGTCTTGTGCTTTTATTGGCCAGCTGTAAAACTACTTATTATTGATCGAGTGGTCTCCTTTTGATACGCTATGGTCATAACTACTACCTGGTTGGTTATTTCTGTATCATAAAATCATAACAGAGCAGAAATAAATCGGTCGTATAACAACACACAAGGGTAATAGTGCATAGGTTATATTAATCTAGATATATTGCTCAGAGCACTAATAGAGTTACAATACTAATAATAATAATAATAAAAATAATAATGATAATAATAACAATAAATTGTAAGTCAAATATTGAGGACCAGCCACAAGTATACTCTAATGTTTGCTCGCATTCCTTCTTACAACAGTGATGCATCAAAGACAATATAAATAGCGGAACGTTCCCTTATTTAACAAAAGAAATAGCATTTGTTTTATAACTATCGAGTGCTGGGGGATAAGTACATCAGTAAATAAATACGTTGGGGTGAACAAATCATGTGTAATATGTTTCAGATCGAAATTCGTGTGTCCGTTATATAGGTCAATCAACCGTGATATTTTGCCTTTAAGAAGGTATTTAACCTTCGACTTTTTACCTTTTAGCTATTATATAGTTTATGTCCAGTGTTTTAACTCATGTTAAACTACTCATCCGCGTCTCTTTAACCCTCAATCGGCAGACATATCTAAAATGGAATATTGTTTCCTCTTTTAAACGCTATGCACCACGCTCAGTAAATTTCTACCCTGGAGTCGGGACATTAATATTCAAGAAAAAAACGAAGAAAAAACCCATTCATCTTGCTACGGTTACTTGACATCCATCAATCACACACCTGTGGTTAGCAGCGGTCACGTGCGGTCAAGTGGTCAATTTCAACAACTCAAGATGGACGCCAAAAGCCTCCGGGTATGCATTTGGCGTCACGCGAGACTTGGCGTAGATGACATCATATGATGGAGATTGATATGTTGTACATAAGTATGTGCATGTTATTGAACAGTATCCTTCCGCATGCGTAGTCAGACATCACGTGATATGATCTTGATCAAGTTAGGTAACTCTTTTGGTGGATAAGGTGACAGTGTACACATCTTGGATTTAGTTTTCAAAAAGTACACGAAGTAGGATATTTATTAGTGAAGCGTTACTAAGAGACGTTTTCAGGTTTTATTTAATTAGTTACCTGTACTTTCTAGATAGGAGTAGAATCATAATTTCAAATTAAATTGTGTTAATATATCTCTGGCCAATCGTGATGTAGTCGGCATTGTACTGAAGGCGTATAGACTACATGTACATAATATATTAATAATTTATTATAATATTATTTAAGTATAATTTCCCATATTTATGTATCGTATAAATGATAATATCCACGTCAACCCAATATTCCTTTCTGCATACTATACTAACCATCATTGTGTCTCTTGTACAGTTAACTCAAGTAGTTAACAGCAGGTACTGGTCACTTAACCCGGACGAAGAGTGACCTTTCGCCAGACGCCGCTTTGAAAGCAGACCCCGTTTATAATCAATCTAAGTTACTAATAGTACGTTTTGTAAATACCCCCGGGGCGAGTCTGGTGCCTACATCAAATAACTAAACATCACTTTTGACCTTTTGGGTTCTCATGTGGTCCCTTCCATGTCTGTTCTGAGCAGTGTCTACTGCCCTGCTGGTTTCGGAGATGAGATAAAGAGATATGGAGATAAAGAGATGTGGATATAGAGACTGTGGGAGAGAGATAAACTATTAACATATACATTCTAGTCTCAGAGGGAGAAAGTAATATAAATCGCCTGTATTTGTACGTGCAATAAAATGCATTGATTTCAGCACATTTTAATGACTCAAATTCAACAGAATTAGTCAAAAGTGAAACAATTATATCGTAGTTCTCCGTTTATTTGCAATTTATAATAACACATTTGGTGCAATGTGAGATGAAATACAAACAAGATTTCAATAAGTAAATAAGGTACAATACAGTGGGTGCTAAAAGTGGTGATCATTATACCTACCTTTAGTCTGTGTCACACCTTGTTCTCACCCAAATACTCCTATTCAAAATATCACCCCAAATAAGTTAAGCAAGTCTAGATTACTGGAGAACAAGCAGAGGGTAAAGAATTTCAGTGGCTCCTTTCATATAAATATAATATCAAAATATAGTATTGATTTACTTCAACCCTCCGAGACTATTGAAAGTCTAACCTAGCTTATGAAATACAACATTTAACAATGGTTACAAAGACTCAGTTTTAAGAGATAATTTATTCACAGAACTTATTCTATATGCATTCAATGTTTAAATATAATAATGTGCATCCATTGTATATATTAATACTATGTATTCATGTACCACTGGCACTGTGAGGGTGTTTTTTGTGTGTGTTGAATAAATTGATTAATTGATTGGTTGAAGAGATATAATTGAAAGTTTACATACCAGAACGTTATATTTACCGAAAATACGAAAATCGTCATGTACGTGTCTCAGTGATGTCATCATCATCTGGTACAGGTGGCTCCAATTGCTCAGGTGAGAGCCACGCCCACCTCAAGGTAAAAGCTTTCATCTTGCCGCTCAGGTGTCAGTCACGTATGTTGGACATTCACTTGAACAGAATCATTTCAACGAACGCCTTAGGCAGGCCTCGCCTTAAAAATCTCTTTAACACTTCGTTTTCTAATTCTTGCACAGTTGTGTCGGTCTGTTTTGTACTTCGTTTTGTTGTTCTTGCATATATTTTGTTTGGAATTAGAACAATGTATGGTTCTTTCTGGATTTCGTGTCAATCATGATATAGAGTACTGAATGCTAACTAATTAGAGTAATTATCACCAAATGTAGACTAGTACCAACAGTATCAGAGGATAAAAGTAAATCATTTAAAGGCATAGGTTACGATTCACAGATAGTTATGATCATTTTGGACTAGTTGTTTGCTACAACTGGAAAGTAACATTCACTTGACATACATAAAATAATGTCTGTACTTCCAAAAACCTTGCCACCGCTCTATGGTAGACACCATTCCACTGCAACCCTTGCCAAACATGGTCATTGACCTGTTGGTAACAAATGAAATGTCAGAGTGACCAGGTTCAGAGTGCAGAGAGAGTTAAATTAAACAAGCACTGACCGAGATGTATCCATACTTTTTTTCAATTTTCCATATTAACGCGGTCATCAATTAAGGGATTTCGCGTTAGTCAATGTATTTTCAATCAATATTTAATAACTATGATTATTTTGATAGAAAATGTTATTTCTTTTTTGTTTATGTTTGAAATTCATGAGTTGGCCCCTATCCCTTGACATATGTGGCGCTATGAGCATGGATTCGGTGCACTATAAATGTTCACATTATATAAACTTACAACTTAGATATATAATGAGATACATGTATATTGAAAGATGAGCCCAAAATCATTTATTTATTTATTTCATAAATACTTTACCAAATGACATCGTCGATTGCCTATTCGTCGCCTGAGAACCAGAGTGTTCTGTCCATTTTAATATTAATGGAGTTAAGGTTATATGGGTAAAATTAGACCATTGTTCTATCTCCTAGCGAAATTTCAGCCTCAATATAGCCAAATAATGCTAAAACGTGTTTTCGGCGCATAAAGTTGTTCTAACTCGACAGTCTTATATATATGATAGAACAATCTGACATGATACAACTTAGGACCAGATTGTTCTATCTCCAAATATAATTTTCAAAAGATGATTATGGTCATAGAACACTATGGAACTCACATTTTAGTGCTTCAGTTTTAGAAAAACGTTCTATCTCCAAACCAAAATGTGCATCTTTACGACAACTAACAGGATTTAACTTTTACTTTGTTTTGTACAATTTAGGTATGCCATACAGTTGTAAACCACCACCTTTTATTAATAAGGACATACAAAACTCCATTCGCCATTTTCTCAAAATCGTTGTAGTGGAAGTTAGAATAAGCTGGTTCTCAGGCGACGATATACTGACTGTATGTAGAAGTGTAACGAACGCACTTATATAATACTCCTCTATTAAAATATACGTAGATATCTGCTATAGGCCTACTACGGCCTATACATGTATTATGTATTATGTATAGGCCAATACTTGTGTTGCCTATATGGCTATATACTAGTCTAACTTGTGTAGATTATCCTTTACGTTGGTGTAGCCTATTCTCTGCCCGTTTGGATCTTCAGGCTTCAGAATTACACATGACTGACATTATTCAAGAGAGACCACTAGTATGTACAGTCTGATATGTTGCAACCAAACCCACTCAGAACCGCATCAGTCCGACCTTCACAACCAGAGTGTACGTTACATTGATTGGATCCCTTTGTGACAAGGACTCGTATTACAAATTTACGACAATATTATAATAATAAACATGACCTTATGAGGCAAAGAAGTAAGTATCAGTATTTGAGTAATGATATACGAGTGATAACTGTGACATACCAACTGTATTCAAATGTAATCACGCTGTGCCAAGGATGTATAGCTCGAGAATGGCATGCATGCAGGAACCACATGTGCCGACAGACCACGTGGGATGAAATGTGTTTAGTTTTACGAATTTCTTGAATAGGCCTATTTGTATTGATTGTAATGAAATATACCGGCATATTACAAACATAACACTAATATAGCCTACATACTATAATACTAGTTTTATATTTAGTAACCATGTGCATGCGTTACCTCGTACAGCTCAATATTGTATTGTACCGACCACGTGTGCTGGATTAGTCACCGCTATTTATGTTTATGGGGCACATGCTGCTGTTCTATATATAGGATTTTCTGATGATCTTTGTTCTGATGATAATTGTTCTGATGATCATTGTTAAAGCGAGTATACCCACACCGCATACTGAATCAAATGCCGAGTATATACTTACGCGTTGTCCAATAATATACCGAATAATTATGGGTCGACTATTACGGGTATTTCTTCACTCACCGGACTGTGTTTTTTTCCTTGTTAGGCCTATATAGAATCACTGAAGCGGAGGAAATCCAACCGTTGTTCCGAGCAACCGACAGCTGTAGTCTTCTCCTCGTAAGCTACCCGGTAAAAATTCGCACGGTCGATATCAGGGATGTTTGTGTGGGTGTGATTTCTCTGTGAACCCGGCAAATAGTTTTCAAATCTTCGAGAAATTACAATGAGGTATTCCCTCATTATCGATCAATAGAATGTTGTAAGTTAAATATCGTTTCATTCTCATGTTAGCTATACTCCCTCCCATATTTTCTCTCACTCTCTCTCTCTCTCTCTCTCACACACACACACACACACACACACACACACACACAGGTCAAACGAATTGGTCATTCACATGTTCGGTATAATAATGAATAACAATTACGTTATAGGAACAGGTGTTTAGGTAATATATAGGTATGCATTGCGTACATGTAGCAGTTCGGTATGTGTGCAACGTGCATAATGGCATCCCACATGTTCCTCGAGAGGCCAGGGGAATTATCGAACATACGGCGACACTCAAAGTTCTTTCTCAATCCCCTGGGTACGTATACTACCCAAGCTGTCGCATCTAGCGCAAGAGGTTACCATTCGCATTACCATCTCATCCTTCCGGGTACCCATTACCTGCTGGGTATGACTGTACGGAGGCATTTCCGAACTAGGCCACTTGCCTATGGTGACACCACAAGATGTTCAGTCTGTCTCAGTGTGGGACAGGAACGAATACTCTCAGGTTCTTGGTCACCCATCCACGTACCAACCAAGACCGAAAGCTTTCAGAAGTAAACAATGACCACCGAAGTGTATAAATTACATCGAATACCATCGTTGATTCGTATCGACCTCGTGTGGTGCCGTTGTTAGTTACCCGGGTATAGGCCTGGTAAGGGGTGGGTACAGCACGTAAACTAGTGCAAATGTGTTGATCTGCGCTTCGCACATACATCACTATACCTGC
>JAUTBV010138683.1:0-11549 GCA_032361325.1 Lepetodrilus fucensis
ATCTATTATATGTTATCCAACAGTAATTCTGAATGTTTGTTTGAGACGTCCCTCTAGCTGAAAGATAGACTCTTCCATTCCTACTTCCTGTTTTGGTTTACGAGTAAGAAATCTCATGTTTTCTAGCTTTTTATTTCCTGATGAACAAAACTTGCAGAGAAGGCACTGGGCTTGTAACCCAGAATAGGCCCACTTATCTACTCCAAAAGGGGTAGTTGGGCTTATACCCCAGTATGGGCCTATGACCCACGATATACGGTCTATCAACTGTGATATTATGCCTTTATGCTACATTCCTTTCTTATATACTGGACAGAGAGTTTTGTCAAAGGAATGACCCGCACACTGTCCAGATATTATTAGTTACCAGCGAGATTTCCAGAGTGTACAGGTTTTTACAAGCTGAAATTTCTTGTATGAAGATAAATTTCAGCTTGTAAAAACCTGTACACCCCAGAAATCACGCTGGCAACGAATTTATCCAAAATCGTAACAGTTCTACACTATAAACGTACCGGATTTGTGGATATTCATGCCAAAATGTCTTTCTAATGTGCGTTTGCGATGACGTCACAATAATTTATGTCTCATTATAAGGTCATGAGTAGGCAAACCGGGCTGTAACATTTTTCACAGGACTCCTCCCAACCAATCAACTCGCTAGAATCAACGCATATTTTGGATAAGTTCTGATAATCAATACCGAATAAAGGCCGATTTTTCATCATTTCTATTAATTAATGTCATAATGAATAACTCCTGGAATGACACATTTTATTCCTTAAATATTTGACAAAGCCTGATTTGTGTCTCACCAGACTACTATATCCAGTCCTACTGAGTCTAGACATGCAAGGAATCGACATAAATTGCCGGACATCCAACGACGACAACGAACCTTACACCACCGAGTGTCTGTCATCCATGAGGGGTGGCTACCGCTTCTTGGCTAAGCCGGTGCAAGCACTCAAGATTAACTTCTGTGACCCTCTGGTGTGTATGTCAATATTTCCTGGTTGTTTGTACAATTTTCATCGATCACGTGATCTCTGACAAGTTGATTTCTCACTGTCTCATCCACAGTGGCGTTTCTTTTGCCAAACCATTTCCGGAGGCTAGATTGCTTTATTTGCAAGGTACCCGGCAAACTCAGACATACTGTCACACAGGTTTAAACAGGTCATTATCACAGATCCTCAGGTTACAAAACTTATCATTTGTACTAAAACAAATTTAACAAATCTGGGGTTTTTTAAACGCCCAATAATTTAAATACTTACTATGCACAGAATGTGTATGTAGATGTAGTATGTTTTAAGTCCTCTAGTTTTCTCTTCTAATTTTAGTGTTTGTTTTTTTTAAAATACATGGACTAATTATTTATTAGGATGAAACTATTTTAGAAATGCATTGGGATGTCTGCTTTGTATTTAGGAAGTTGCAGCCTTTCACAGTGGCTATGAGAACATAATGAACATCACAATAACACAAGGAGGAAAACTGGACGCCATTGTCATGTGGTTTGACCTCGACCTTGACAAGAATGTTACCATAACGACAGAACCTCACGTTGCCAACTGTTGGGAACAGGCTGTATTTCCTGTTCTTGCGTCTCATTTCGTACGCGGTCACGGAAAAGATGGTATGTTGTTATTGTCTTTACTCTCGTCACATATTGGTGAAAGATTCCCGCTGTGAGGTAAAACAGTCATGCACTCATTGTGTTGAGAAAATAGGTGTTGCCTTAGGCAAGTGGCTTAGTTTTGCCTCTGTTCACCCAGCAGAGAATGGGTACCCGGAAGGATGAGATGGACATGTGAATGGTACCCTTGTAGCGCCTTCAACGGCAGCTTGGGTTGTATACTCCCCAGGGAGTTGAGAAGGAATTGAATGCACACATCCATTGATCGGGGTAATAATGTAGAGTCATGAGCATGTGTACGACATGGAATAGGCGGGTTATAAATATGTATTATTATTATTTATTATTATTGTCTTTGAATGAGAGAGCACTATGGTTGCTTAGTGGATCCGAGAGTACCATGAAATACTACCATAGCCCTTTAACTATCATACAATTTGTCCCATTTGAGGATGCCATTATGTTATTATCATGTCATCAAATAGGTTTGTGATATGTTATCAGATGTTCGCGAAAACTTCGCTGTGAAAGAAGGGGATTCTGTAAGGATTGAATGTCACCTTCACAATGACTGCTTCAAAGTGGTGTGCAGAGATGTAACAAGGGGACACAACTCTTCCAGAGCTGAAGGACCTTCAACGGCGCCGCAACAAGCAAACAGTGAAAACCACATATTCTCATTATCGCAGTGCGAGATCTTGCGTCTGAACGATATTACCATGAATCGACATTGCATTCAAGCACTAGAAGCAGCAAAGCCTAACTTGTCACATTCGCCATTGCTGCTTCACCTAGCAGATGGATTATCTCCCCTTGGACTACAGGCCACTTTCCTGGGCTATTCAGACGTCACTATGACGACTTCTGATGAATACAAGGAAATAATATGTTGTATTGCGGATATCAACAATATCCCCAGGGAAAAACTCAGCTTTTGTGCATCAAAAGATATTCTTGAACTGGAGGAGGAATTTGATGTGATCCAAGTAGACTTGTTCGAGTCAAGTGGTGTGCTCAGGCAGCAAATATTGGAAGATCTCGCACTTGCTAGGTAGTCATTCTATACTACTTTTAGTTTTTATCCTGAAAAATAAGTGGAAAATTCTATTTTATAGCTGGCCACTACTGTACTGTACCAATGTTCAAAATTACCGCTGTCAATGCCATTTCACCCAATGCTAAAGGTATCCAAGCAATTCATGATTTTTGTAAACATGTGTTATTTGTATCATTATTCGGGCCAGTAGGTTTTCAGCGGTAATTTCGAACACTGTACTGGGAGCTTCTAAGGTCGTGGTGGCAATTTTACTCGGAAATCTGCCGATTTATTTTTCCAGGACACGACTTGGGGCTACAGTATAGACATGTATAGATTTTAACAAGCAGTTAGTTATTTTACCAATACAGACGTTCTGAATGGGTGGCTGCTATGTAGACAAATGAAACAGTATGAATGTTATGAGAACATTTATTGCTGTCTAATTGGAAGAATATATCATTTCTAATTATTTATTAGACAGGATTAGCAATCAACAATTGTATAACACATGTCAATCAATTCATCAACCAATTCTTAGTAAAACTATTTGGACTTAAGATATACGATATATAATATAATTAGAGGATCTAACATTAGTGGACATTTAATGCTGAATTTATTAAACGAGTTGGTAAAACTGACATTGTGCGAGGCATTGCCAAGCACAATATCAGTTTTACCGACGTCCGTAATATCCATTTTTAGTTGCAAAAAACTTGTTTAGGCAGTCACGAAGAAGTCTGAAGTAGTGACGTTACATCTGTGATGTCACAATGGATGACATCACGTCTCTTGATGGCATTGTGGTTGGTCACATGACTACAATCATTAGCATCTGCGACAGGGAACCAGTTTTTACCTATCCTATCATTTGTATTTGCGGCAGGGAACAGTTGTGTTATTGCACTAGTGCAATATTTATTATTTATTGAATGGGTGTATTGCACTCTCAAACTCTATAGCTGTGTTCACACTGAAAACAGTTTGACACTGGTTTCCGTGGGACGGTCTACGGAAACCAGCTTTGTTTAATCTAGGCAGTTCACACCGCGGTTTGAATCCGTTTTAAAGCTTGTCAGTTCACATGGCATATTTTCCCAATCTGACTTCACACAGGTTCTTGTCAAACGTGACGTCAAATGATGTGGTATGTTCTTGTGTCTTGTAACGGAGCTGAAATCGGCAAGACATTTTACGGCCATCCCTTTGCATCATGTCAAATGTCTTAGTCCATAACACGCATAGACGAACCAGTTCTAACATTAATAGCTCTTGGACTACTTGGCAACCATGGAGTCTGTAGCAGGGTTTTTTGTAATTATTATTATTTCCTTGCACATGATTTGTTATAAGTTTCACACTCATTTACGGTATGTCATTTTCAGACTAACTTCGCTAAAACACGGTGGCATGATTTTGCCGGGGAATGTGACTGTGATGGGCCTATGTGTGGAGTCAGAGACTCTGGCAAAGTCCAGCTTCGTAGTGACCAGTGAATACACGTTGGGAATACAGATAGCAGACTATATCAGAGACTTTCAGGTAAGCTTGTACTTTAGGGGTGTAATGCTGGATCAGGGTGTAACGATGGATCGAACTATCGATAGATCATGATAGTGAGTGGTCCGATAGCAATACATCGATAGAAATTTGAACTATCGATTATTTCCAAGAGCGGAGTGGGGATTTCGTGAATTTCACAAAGTTTAATTAAAATGGGCTTTAGAGAAATGTTTGTTTAAACAAGATTATGATTTTGGGATTAAATGAAATAATAACAATGCACCATTGTCTTGCATGTTATTCATTAAATACCATTTATAGGTGCATTAGCCACTATATTACAAATAATTAGCCATCTTTAAAAACAAATTATCGCAATAGTATCACAACTATTGCAATACTATAGCAATACTATTGCAATAGTAGAATTGGCCTCAATAGTCACCCCTAATACACTTACTCATCATGTGAAACACAAAGGATACTATTCCACTCTGTTATATACTTATATACTTTATTGGGGCGGATGGTAGCACAATGGTAGAATGTTGGATTTCCGAGCTTTGCAATACAAATATTCACTATTATTATTATTATTATTATTAACACATGAAATATCCTCTATTTAGACTACCACCCACTTGGATGTGGACCTACATACTCTAACATACAAGAAACTGTGCGAGCCTTTCACCATGTTTCACTTGGACTTCAACGACAACAAGCCCTCGGAAGATCTCCCAGAATTCCTCCAACAGGAACAGGAAGTCAGTGTAATGTTGACAGACTCAGGAAGTTTGCATGCAGTCGTTTACTGGTTTGAGGTGAAAATCATGGATGATAATTGCTTCAGCACATTGGACTCGAGTTTGCACTGGAAGCAAGCAGCGAAGATGATGAAGTCGAATGTCAGTGTGTCATCTGGTCAAAGTCTGTCTCTCAGACTGGTTCTCAAAAACAGTTGCATCGACGTCCAGCCTGTCATTTGATGTGACGGTTTCATCATTCCATATCATGTTTATATTTTACAATTATAGTCTAAAATCTGGAAATGTGTACAATTTGGATTCACTTTGTCAATTATTTTTAAAGTGTGAAATAGCAAAATTACTGGTGTAAGCTTGATGATAGAAAATGAAGATTTTTATGGGTATTTACAGAGAATTGCAGATATTAATTAATGTATGCATTATCCATCAATTTTCTTTTCAGATATTTAACATTTTACTGAGTAAATTTCAATTCACTAAAAAGTTCAGACATTTTATTGCACAATTTAAGACATTGACTGTAACTAATATCATTCACCAAATGTGTTGATGACACTTTATGTATGAGAAGCGTAGGGGCACTGTGTGCATGACAACCACTAACACATGAATTCTGACTCTTGTCAGGTACTCAACACAACCATAGACTTTCAATAAAGTATTAACTATTTAACTAGAAACTGAAAATTTATTTTATATCAAAGTTTGTATTATGGGTATTTATATTTAGTCGACCTCCCACTTCATATTTGTGATCTCTCACAAAATCTCAAGCTGCAGATTTAAGTCATGGTCCCCGATCCACAAACCTATCTTATCTTTCCTATCTTACGATCGATTGTAAAAGTACTTACGATAGGTTACAATTGATTGTAAAGATTAGATAGCTTTGTGGATCGACCTCCAGGTTTTTTAAGTACACAGTTCATATTAATCGCATGCGGTTCTGAGGTACGAAGTTGCGAAAGACGTCATTGCTGCCAACGCAGATGTGGCGAAGAAGACTAATCTCCTACTGAGACTTTCACAGTATCTTTCAATACTACAGAAAATTCCTCTTTGTTTTCCCCCATCAAGGTCTGCATAAATCCAATGGGTTGTTTTCATATTCTTAGGGGAAATGTACAGCAGTGGTACAGTATCAGACAGTGGTAGAGTATCAGACTTCAGAGAACACAAGTTTGTTATAGAAAGATAGATATATAGACCTTCTTTATTCTCCACGAGGGAAAATTCATTTACGAAGTTAATTTATATCGTAATATTTCCATGGGGACGTTTTTTAACAATCTTCAAACAACCATCATTGTTGTATTACATATCAACCATATGGTATCATGGCAACATTGGTGAATATAGGATGAATAATATTACATTGAATGACTGATGAACATCTGTATTCATAATACATACATTATATCAATATTCATGAGATGCATAACAACCGGGTGATTTTTTTCAAACTAGGGTGGTGTTCCATTGACTCTCCAGGACAAGCCTGAACGTCCAGAACGGTACAGGTGTGTCCAGGACGCGTCCAATGTGTTCACTCGGAAGAGGTGGTGTAGCCCGTTCAGCAGCAAATTTATGACCTCACAAACTTCAACAGTATTTGCCTCGGCCCTCTACTTCCTTTGAATGGACTGCACCATTCACGGACTGGACACGTCTGTCCAGAATGTGTGTCTTGGACTGTCAATGGAACACCACCTAGTTGATGAAAATGGGTTAAAATACATAACAGAGAAGCAAATATTTGATTAACAGCGATCACAGTGTTTTGAATTAAATGATCAATAAGTGTACATTGTAACAATTAATGGTAATTTACAAGGATTTCCATCTTGTTGAATTATTCTGGGGGTGAAAAGTCGTTCATAGCTTCATATATAAAATTCATACCATCACAGACAGTTTATAAGCGACCTATGTAGAGCAGGGTTAGAAGTAAGTGCAACAATATACAACTTTGAACAACCCAAGTAAGTTAAATAAGAGTGGTTTCCCTAAAAATATACTCGCCCATAAAATTAAAAAAATGTCGCCACAGGCCGTCGGACAAGTGGGAACTAATAATCCTGGTAGAGTAACAAAAGTTTTACCTGAACAGGTATGCATTTAATTTGACTATTATTGCTTGAATATGAATGTACTTTGTAGGCAAGAGCTAGTCCAAACCGAGTACGGTATGACTATCTGTGATAATATGCCTTTAATATACAAAATGGTGAATGAACAACTTTGTTATGTGTTGTTTCCAATGTAGCCCTTCAGTCAGTGATGAATACTTTCTCTGCATAATGATACATTGAATAACAGTGGTCACAGTGGTGGACAGTGTACAACTAACATGTCATGAGACTCGTAAACTTCAAGTTCTACAGTACCCATAGTCTGGCAGGTAATATTACAAACCCATTTGCCTTTTTGGTACCAATGATTCAAATGGTACATTTTGGTAACATGAAATAGCATTTAGAGCATCCTATAACATTAACAAAGACAGGGAGGCATTACTCCATACTTACTTTGCCACCCCTCAACCCCCAAAGAAAAAAAGAAAAAATCTATTTGTGATATCCCCATGGCCAATATTTAAGTTAGGCAGGTCTGCCAATCCTCAAAAACTAATTAACGCAGGTCACTCAAATTTGGCACATTGTTAGGAAATGCTTGTACCCAACCAGACAGAAAGGCACCCCTCCACATATTTAGGAAAACATGAATGAAATGGTAATATTAGTTGTAAATTTGGAATTGGTAGGGTACACACATATCCTCACAGTGTAACAAATTTGAGCGACCTGCATTACCGTAATTAGTTGTTGAGTAACAATAGCTGTGTACGATTTACTATCTGACCCGGCAAAATGACGTCACAACTAGCCGCCCAGCATGCAAATCAAGTGTTTCTATTGAACTCATCACAACACCAGGAAAATGTCCACGCTGGTTGCTAGACGGTCTGTCGATAGTTGAAAAGTGGGCGCTTGCCGGCGGCTGAGAATATGGGATTATGGGTAAGAAATTGGCCAAATGAGCGTGTTTGCCAGGTCAAAGGTGGCTGCTGGTTCGGCTCAGCCAGTGGCAAAAAGAACTGCCCTAATACTAAACAGGGGTTTGTAACATTACTTGCTAGACTATACACATATTTAATTTTTTATAATACATGAAAATGTTGCAGCAGAAAATCTTTTGCCAGATTAATAAATGATGCACCATGTTGATCAAAACAAGGCAGTGTTATAATAACAAAATCCACATAAATATATGGTGCTGTTGCTCTGTGTGTGTGCTTTGAGCAAACACCTCGTACATGGTATTTTGATAAATAAATATGATACTATTATTGTTATTATGTGTTCAATGTACATGATATTGCCTAGCAAGGGCTAGTTTACTTTTTCTTTAAATATTTTGTTTACAACGTATCTCCCCATATTTCTGACTTTGTTGCACCGGAATTTGTACAGGAATACTTGTTGTAGCAAACAAGCAGACGATAGTCTCTTTCAGTCACCCTTTCCATTCTACCCGACGTACGCGTAATCATACCATCTCAGTCTCAGACACACAGCAAGTCCTCCCCTACCAACAGTTGAGTCCAAGTGATCTATAAAGTGTTGCAGTAGGTATCTTACCCATATGTCACATTTCCACACCATGGCAAGGCGGTTTATACAGATCGTTTCAATATTCCCACCAAAAGAGTTAACCACCAACAAAAATATAAAAATTATCACAACATCTTGGAAACTTCAGGTCAAATTCATGTTTGTATTTGATTATAGTGTTTTACAAACTATCACAACATAACAATAGGAACACGGATGCTAATGTTGCTCATCTGAATGAAGAGTTTTTTGCAACTCGTTTTGTTCCCCTTCGGTGCTGTCTATATCTTCACTGGTTTTAGGTTCAGGGCTTGTAAGCTGTCCTTTTAAAGCTGTTACATCAGGTTTACTGTCGGCACTTTTTTCCACTGGTTGTTCCATGCTTCGCAACACTGCTGAATTACCATTGGTCGAGTCTGTTACAGTGTCACCAATCCGACAGTCTTTATCCTTCACCGACTGTGATAAATTAGCGTCGGCGTTGAAATCTATCAACACAGCATCATTCAAATTATCAACACTTTGCTCCTTTCTGACGAGATCAGACTCCGCATGAACAAGAACAACAGCTTCTGTTTCCACTTGCGAATGTTTAGTGCCTTTTCCGACTTTATTCAAACTGGTGAGAGACTCTGCGACAGTCAAGCTCTGTTCGTCGTACTCTTTGTTAGTGGAAGCCTCGACACTCGAACTGAACACAGCGTAATTGTTCATGCTGGCTGTTGTTGATTGGTTGATGAAGGTGTCGCTCGTCTGGTCGACTGAGGAATCGTCCCAGTCCACAGGGACAGTGTAACCTCCGGAAACGAAGACCTCGTTATTGGCGACAACGGAAGCGAGCGTCTTGGAATCTTTGTTGGCGATTAATCCAGAGTTACTCGTGCCATTTAGAAGTGGAGTTCTCTCCCCACTCCTACGTCCTAGTCTCTTCTGGACTCCCTTGCCTAGAAAACATGCCAAGAGTTTTAGTGTGTTAATAGGGTCCAAGAGACAAGTTGAATAATTGGTAATATTCTGAGAAAACTTCTGTAACAAAATTCACCCATATTGTCATCTTTTCACAATGTTATGCTTCAATAATTAACAAATAAAACATTATTGTATTTATCACCAAAACACTGTGAGAGTTTTACACCTACCAAGAGAATCATTCTATTCCACACATTTAATATCCATCTTTATAACCACAAAGATGATCATCTTGCAAAATAAAGTTTTTAATTAATTGAAATCCTCACCCATGTTTCATGACAGTGTCCTAACTAGTTAGGAGCTTCTAAACCAAGGAGTTATCACTACGTAACAAGTGTTTCAAGACAACGTCACAAGTCTTATACCTTCTTAAATCGGCATCTAACTTAGGATGTGATAAACTGGATCATAACTTGGAGTTCCTAACTTTAGGAGGCTGTCGTTAAACGGGGTCCAGATGTTTATTACTATATTTCACTTAATAGTATTATTATTATTCTTGTGGATCATAAAAATATTTACTGATATTCATCAGTATTTATAAAAAATATTTGGCTTTAAAATCAAACTGGTAAAGTAGTTAACTGGATGTAAAATTTCTGATAAGCCGGCTCGGAGTTTCAAATACGCGCAGAATAAGCATGCACTTGTCAAAAGTGAAAGCACATGAACAACTGTCTGAGGCGCTGTATTGCTAATAATGTTTGGTTATCATCTATTTTACATTATGTGTTTGTTACAACCATTGTTAAAGTATTCTGGTGGTAGTGATAAGCATTGTAATAGCAATAAATAACTTTCACCTTTGACAACTTGTAGGATAACGACATTAAAAACACACTCAAGTGAGATTCGCTATTAACCCTCTCCCTGCTGGATTAGGCACAGTCACTGCTCTTTTTAGGCATCTCCGGTTGCCTTCAGCATTGAGAGGGTTAATGCCTTAATTTGTGCACTGAGTGAGGACGCTGCTACCCACCGACATATCTGGCGTGCTCCAAGACGTCGTCGCGAACGTCTCGGACGTCCCACATGGACAGGAATGACTCACAGCAGGAGGTCTGATCAGCTGGCATGTCCATGTACGGCTTGTGTGAGAACGAGAAGTAGTGAGCAATGGCGGCAAAGAACATCTCGATACAGATACAGAAGTCCTAAAAATACAGGAACAACAAATTGGAAACATTTCAATTGTCCATTGCACATTGAGCAAGTTAATGTTTTTTGTTTTTTTTTAGCAAATTATGATTATTTTTTATTTATTTATTTATTAATTTGGTTTAGGGCCGCATTCAAGATATTCTTTCACGGCCTGTCTAGGAAGAAACCAGCCAGCCACATCCGTAGCGCTGAACTATCCTGGTTGTACCTGTAACCCTGTGGCTTCCTCTTTGACAGACTTGTAGAACAGCCAAGGCCCATTCTGAGGAATCCAGCCTAATTTGGCCAGCGCAGCAATCAGGACGGACTGCCTAGAGGAAAGAATAAAACTCTATAGAAAAAATGATATAGGATTAAGAGGATTATAAACAGAGCTCTACTGTTCATGTTCCAGTTCCAGAGTGAAAATTTCACTAATGCAAGAAAAATATTAATTTTTCACCTGATCGTATCTCATTAAAAATACCACTAAAATGAAGAAATTTAATAACCCCTATTATTGTCCTTTTTCAAATGCCAATTATAATCCTGTTATCACTGAAAATTATTACCAGAATGACAAGAAGACGACAGCCTTTACACACAAGAACTTGGGCAATGGTTTGATAGGTGCTAGCTCTTCCTTGGCAGATTTGTAAAAGAGGATGAGACAGTACATCGCCCACTGAAACAGGAAATCTCATGTCAGCAGGGATAATACCTAACTTTATCACCAATTCTAACATGACTTGTGTGAATACCCTACAGCGATTGGTCAAAAAGTGCCACGCTCACGAAATCAGAAGGTGTCTATTCGCGATTGAAACACCTCTGATTTTAGAACCGAATCACTAGCGCAATAATTCAAG
>JAUTBV010138694.1:0-11548 GCA_032361325.1 Lepetodrilus fucensis
ATCCTCGTAGTAGTCGTCATTATTAGGAGCCTCCCTGTACCCGGAAGTCAGTTTCACAATGAGACTCCCGCCATTACTTTCCAGCCCTGACGTTAGGAAAAAGTTATACTATAAATATTGCTATATTTCGCCATCCGCTGAGATTGTTAATAAAATGTTGATTGAACGTTCTCATCGCATCATCCTTAATTACTCTAATTAGTCCTTTGCCCACAGGGCGCATATTCTAACTATTAATTACTAGGAACATGTAGTGTAGTTTTAACCATCTCTACTTCAGATTATGAGAAATGCCATTATTTCAGAACATGCGCTTCTTGCAGGAATCCGTATACTGTTCCACGTGACTTTGCCAGCCAATCGCCGCTCGGCTTGTTAACCGAGACTATAGCTTTATTATAAAGCGAGCAGAACCTCTTCAGCAGTTAATTCATATCTGTGGATTTCCTCAGTGAGCTTCGTGTTTGTGTCACAGTGAGCGAGTTTATTTCACAATATAGGTGAGTAGACAAATAACAAAACAATTATTATAACCATTGAATACTAACATCGTAGAATTAATATTATATTTCTAGAGCGCTTTTCTGATTTGTTTTCCCCCTCTCTCTCTCAGGTTTGCACGTACTAATTCAACTAGTAATTGATCTAAATGCAATGACATTATTCTACGATATTAACTATATATTTATATCAGTGAATTTATGAAGTTTCACCGACGATTTAGCTTCTTTATTTTGACGAAATTGTTGTAGATTTCTTACATGAAACATGGCGGCAGACATGGATGGTATAGGGCGTTTCTACCTTATATATTCACATGACGTGTACATATATCTATATGCATATACATAAGTCCTTTTAGAGCAACAACGAATTCTGCAATGTATGTTCAACCCTTCAGATGCTATCAAAGCATATACATATACGAATTATGGCGTTTTTGCTTTTGTGTGTGGTTTTATGGTCATATATGCAATTATGATAGGGGCCTACAGAATTCTTCCCAACGTGTAATCATTAAAAACTATGGCAATTAATTGTACAGTCAGTTATTAATCCAATAGACGGTGGGTCATGCATACTTTACTGTGGTTCATGAAAGGAGCACAATCTTTGATCGCTTTCGTTTTCATGCATCAACGTTATTATATATATGTATTCATCTGTACACCAGACAAGACGCAACCGTAGCTATATTCCTTTCTATTCATAAAACAGATTGAGCTCCTTAGAAAATCATAGACGCAGCTGTTGTCTTTATCGGAGATGAAATAGAGAAATTCCGAGCATTCAGCTGTGAGCAATCTAAATTTAACGCATCTTCCAGCATGCCGTTATCTTGTCCTCGTGCCGCCATTGGTATTGGATGTTTGGCGCAGCTTTCCCAATGCGATGCGCATTTATCACGCACTGTAATATAATATTCACATAGTATTCATTATTTTAGATCGATGTGACCTCCAAGTTATGCAGGTAACTGTATAGTATAGGCTTACCTATACATAAATATGCAATTGATATTATTAGATATACTATATCATATTGACAATGTTACTGTATATTTAGTTATGCAAATATGAATATCATAACCATTCGCCATTACCAATGCATTCTAAATGTAATGAAACTTTATAGATTTGTCTCGATAGGGCGGACTAATATAATATGTATTCCCAATATAGAAACAGGCTTGCTACATGTAAATGCTAAAAGCGCGCGCGTCTCTCTTATCGCTTTCTTTCTTTCTTTCTTTCTCTCTCTCTCTCTCTCTCTCTCTCCAAGTGTGTGTGTGTGTGCGTGCGTGTGCGAATGCTATATTACTTTACTACGCTATGCCTGTAGCTGTTATTATCAAAGAGGTACACACGTATACTATCTCTCTCTATCTCTCTCTCTCTATATATATATATATATATATACACACACACACACACACACACACACATACGTACATATGACAAACTTACAGTAATAAGATACGTTTGATCATGTCGGCGTTTTATTTGGTACAGCAAACTGACCATTCATTTACAAAGACTCTTTGTGTGTGTCAACACAAAGCTCAAAATCCTATGTAATCTACTGAACAGTTCGAGGGACGTAGTCGTGTTTAATCTGTACATAGCTGGACACGTTCAAGTATGTACAGCCGTCGGTCCTAACATTTCTCATATACTTTCCCGGCTTATGATGTCCGGCCACACACCCACGGGGATTTACCCTGTATCTATACATATGAATTTGCTCTCTCTACATCTATACATACACACACACACATACATACATACATAGTCGTGTCACACCACCTGCCGAGAAACTCACCTTCTATAATCGTATTAACCAGTTGTTACTGTGTTTGTCATTGCATTGTTTAATGTACAAGTGTTATAATTCTCCTTGTAAAGTCAATGTACGTTAAGGTACGGTCAACTTAACTCGTTCTATAACTATTTGAAATGTAGCGAGTATAGTGACACATAGGCCTACTAAATGTAAAATGTTTCAATCTCGTTATCACCTCGTCTTTCTCTTGGGACTGTTGCTTATTTAACGTTGTACCTAATAACATAAAATATGTTCAGTCAATAATACAAATAAATAATAATAATAATAATAATAATAATATACTATGATAGCTTCTAATATGTATCCGAAGGTATATAACATGTATTTATGTCCAAGCCAATGTGGAATAGTTCAACATGGTAACCCAGTGATCCATATATTCACTGGGTTGGTCATTCGCCGACTCCTTGGTACAAACCTTAGAGCGCCTGCCACGGAGTGCGGAAAGTCGGTAGGTCAAACCCCGTTTGACCATGGCCGCGTCATACCTAAAGACGTTATTACAAAAATGGTAGTTGATGTCACCCTGCTTGGCGCTCAGTATAAATGGGAGTATACATCACCTTAGTGTGTCTAAGTGGGATATTCTTGTTAACTGCGACTTAATATTCCAGAGTGAGCTAGCACTCTAAACATGACGTGGAAATCCTGACTAGCACAAGGAGACAATAACATACTAGCACACCGAGACAAATACGTCCTAAGGAGGGATCATTCTGCCGAAAGCAGCTAAGCTGGAAGGCGACTGTAAAAACATTTAAATACACATACACACACACACACATTCGACCCCCCCCCCCCCGCGCGCGCGCACACACACACACATACGCCAGGCTGTTGTTTGTTATTATTACACGCAGTAATGGACGGAGGAAAATCAGAGATAAATATCTCATTTGCTTCGATTCATCTCAGAGAAATTCGCCGCCTCTGTTCACGCTAGGCTTGAGAATATTATCTGAATTCTCGATGTACAAGATTACAGATTGAGTGCGTTCGATGATGGAATAGCTAGTGTAGCTATATATTTGACTATAGGTTCCATCTGCGAATCATAACAAAAGGTCTAGGCGTAGATTATCTAGATAGCTCGCTATGTTGAACACGCGTCAAGTCTGGTCCTTAGAGATGAAGACTTGCAGAGGCTTATCTCAAGGGTTGTCTGGAGATGCTATGATATTGCCGTTTGTGAGAGATGTTTGATGTGTGCAAAGTAATGATAGAACATCCGTTATCGAGAGTTCCATGACCTATTTTTGCGCCTCTGTTTTCATGACACTTCCAGAATATTGTATTCCTAAATAATGGTAAGACGCTCCCGTTACGGTAATGTAATCGTTCCTCCATATTGCGATGCCTTACTATAGGTTATAAACCACCATTAGAAATCCCACAGACGACAGTGTTAACGTATTTATGCATAACTACTGATTCAGCGATTCAAATACCACTGAACAGCCTACATTGCAAAGTTTAGTTCCCCAGTAGGGCCTAATGTAGAAATCAAAGAAAAAACACATGTCAAATTGCTTGTTTACGTTTCACAGGAATAGGCATGACGACACCGTATGTTCGGAATGAATACATTGTGTAAACTTCAACTATCTTAAAAAACACACACAAATAACAAATTAGGTTCTCATGTAGTTCACATTTGATATTTGTAATCGGCTGGGGACTATACTTGAAAATACCATTTACAACCAATCCAGGGCCAGAAATCCCATCTAGGCTGTACTGACTTCCGTCTGGCGGCAACTTAAAATAATTTAGTGGTTTATAACCTATAGTGTTCGTGTCTACATAGCCTACTTACGCATAGATCTGTCTGAATACCGCACTCATACTTCTATGGGTGCGAATCTTGAATGTTGTCAGAAAGCCAGTCATGATAGGAACCGCATTAGCACACTTCGTATAGAAATGTCAAGAAAAATTGAGTTGGCACATTAGCAACGATTCAATTTGTCATTGGTGTCCAAACTTCATCATAACCTAACCATTACATATCCCATTCCCTACAAACATAAAACATACATACGGTAATTAAAACACCACAATCTTAGATTAATAAAGGTGTAGAATGTGTTCAATTAAAACACAAACATACCGGTATGTGATTTATGCTTGTTATCGTAGTATATTAGTTTTATTTCACCCGGTAATTAAAACACCAAATCTTAGATTAATAAAGGTGTCAAATGTGTTCAATTAAAAAACAAACATACCTGTATGTGATGTATGCTTGTCATCGTAGTATACTAGTTGTATATTGCCTATTGGCATTTCCCTATAGTTAAATTACAGGCTGGTACGACCTTCGCGAATTCTGTTTTCTTGAGGCTTCAGCCGTAGGAAATAATTACTTTTTTTGGGACCGGAATACGTATCAGTCTGTACCCATCTTCAAAACATTGCTTAATTAGTTTGATTCATTAGAGCAGTTCTAAACGTATATCACTCTTGTTTGAAACATACTTATGTGTGCAAAAGCGCGCATTCAATATCTAAGAAATACATGTGTGTATTATCAAACATAAAGCCTTTTTTTTTAAACATATAAATTCAACTTTACTTTACAACGAAGAATGTCCAAACGTCCGCAAGCTCCAGGCACTCTTCAAGAACTTGCAGACGCAATGGAAGAAACCTGGCACCAGATTCCTTCAGCCAAATTCCAAAATATGGTCGAAAGCTAGCCAGCACCATATGTGCTGACCTATATATTTATTAAGATATTTCGTTGAGTATTGGTATATAATATGACTACTTCGCCATGTTTCGTATAAAGTGACGTAAATTATTATTATCTTTGAGTAATATCCTAGTAGGCTACTCGTATTCCTATATTATATCAGTACTATTGTAATAGTCTCATGTATGATACCAACCAGTATCTACTCGATAAAGTGCAGAGAGTGCAGAACTCCGCAGCAAGACTGATTAAAAAAACCCGAAAGTATGATCCCATCACTCCAGTTTTGAAAGACCTGCATTGGCTTCCAGTCAGACAACGAATAGAATATATAAAATGCTCATATTCGTGTTCAAGGCACTCAACAACCAAGGCCCATCGTCCATCCGATACCTCATCACTGTCCACAAGTATCTTAGATCTGTCTTCAATTCTGGATATAGTGCTCCAGCTACACACACAAGAACACACGGGGACAGAGCGTTTATGAAGACATCGCTGTGCTATGGAATGGCCTTCCCAATAATATGCGGGACATCTCCAACTTGTCAGCTTTCAAGATACATCCAAAAACAGCTCTCTTTAAGCGCCTTTAGGCAGACGTTTTCTGGATAATGGCGCTATATAAATCGTGTAACTTAACTTAACTTATCAGACAAAATAAAGCCATGATGCGAGTGGGCAGACAAGCTGGAGAAAGTGCCATTTAACGACAAATCATTGATGCACCGGTTCACAATCTAAACAAAATTCGACTCAATTCTAATCAGAAACGGTTATATGCAGTACAGGGCTCCGCTGCACAATGGTAAAGCTATGGTAAGACGAGGACGGTGACCACTACTCTCATCTTACCCCACTACTCTCGTCTTACCATACGTAAATACCATTGGAAAGTTAATTTAGTTTAAAATCATGGATCGGGCCTCAGAATTGTAACATAATTTCCCCAATTTTGTTCTGTGCTTCCATATGTCAAGGACGATTAATAATACTTCATCTCTGCTTAAGGCAAGTTTTTTTCATCTCTAAAACAAGTACGGCTGCGACCCTATAAAGCCATTTACCACAGCATTCCACAGATGCATTTCGACGAGATAGAGCACCCCAGGCTGCAAATTTATTATCTCTAACTATGGATCAATGAGTAATTTGTCCATCCACGGTTAATCACTTTATATATGCGCGATGCATTAGCTCAGGCCGACATTAACGGTAAATGGACCCGATATGGCCTCAATATAGGCCCAGAACATGTTTTACTATCATAGAGTTGTCAATGGATTTCTACTACTACACTTGTAAGAGGAACAACACACTCAACATAACGCATATCTAAGAATGATACCAAACTAAATTAATTCAAGGCCAGTATTTTTTGTGTGGATATAGCCAACAACATTAATTAAATTAACTATAGAAGTTCATTCTCAAAATGATTCACGCTACATAATGATGGTGACATGAAGAGCTCACAATACAATATGTCATTACATACATGTACACTTATTATTATTATGAATTTCATTAATATAATAGTATAAGCCAATAAGGACTATTGAAACAGTAATATGTCCATTCTCTGCTTACTATATGACAGACCACCCTCGAAAACCCAAGCCATTATAACTACACTAACCTCCGTCAAATATTTGAGGGAGGTTAGTGTAGTCATAATGGCTTGGGTTTTCGAGGATGATGACAGACAGGATGCATGACATATGACAGCACAGACAATGACGTTTTTATACGACAGATCCATTACGGAAATTGCAGAACAATCCACACTCCTACACTGTCATGATGCACAATTGTTAATTTGACCAGACAGTTCTACCAGAATCGATCCATATGCATTAATAACGAACCATCAGTTCATTAGGTTCAGGGTTCCATTTCATAAAGAGCTCGTATTCACTATTAAGACACATCAGTTAACAATCACCAATATGCAATACAAATAGTTGGGGTGTCCTGGCAGTTAATAATCACAGTAAAAATAGTTAGGTGTCCAAAATAGTTAACAATCACAGTAAAAATAGTTAGGTGTCCAAAATAGTTAACAATCACAGTAAAAATAGGTGTCCTGTTCGAGGATCATGGCAGGACACTTTCAACTCGGGTGTCCTGGCCCCGAGATTACGAAACTTTTCTGATTAGCCTACGTTTTTGTGCTCAGCTCAAAAACATGTTATGTCCATCGTTTAACAAAACCAACTTTCTTTTGGAAGCCTTAGGGTGTCCTAAGAACGAATTCACTTGTTGACAGAAAAAGAATAGGGACGAAATACCCATTTGGTACCCTCAACTTTCGATTTCACGCTCTGATGCCGAGCACTATTGCATGAAGAACATATATTTACTCACGATGGACGATATTTGCACGATGGACATATCTGGCCCACGGCCTATGACGTTTTATGAAAAAGATTCTGAGTTGAGTATGAAATCGTACTTAGAAAAGTGTCGTAATTTCGGGGCCTGGTATATTTTTGAGCATCTACGCTAGGTGTCCTGGCCCGGACACTTTAACAGGACATCCAACATTTCTTTTGCAGTGTATGTGTACATTGTATATACATGTATATACTATGAGCCATATATTTTCTTACAATTGTTTCACATTTCAAATGAACGATACTCTGGACATCCAAGTTCTCGTATCGGCTATAGAGACCATATAGTGCGCTCTTATTGCACTGAGTGAGTGAATATGGAGTTTAACGTCGCTGTGGATATCGGTCACTTACGAGAGCGCTATGCACATGGTCTCTTATTAAGTTATAGATACGAAAGCTTCAAGAAACGTTCCCCTGGCTTTATATTATAACGACATTCCCAAGTAAGGCAAATATCAGGGGCGCCTCGGATGTGGTCCACAAAGCGTCGCAGTCCTAAAACCAATAGAGAGGACTGATCATGAATAAGTTGATCACAAGCTCTGAGATCGGCGTTGCAACATGTCTAGACATTTATACATTAATGAATATTTGACTGAAGTGCCAATGGGTTAGTTGGCTGATTTATGATTTAAAGTCACTTTTAAGATTGTTTCACTCACATCATGGCTTGCATGCATATGTAAGTTGTACTAGTCTGGATTTCCACGAGTTTCTTTTAGCTAGCTCACTTGGAACATCATGCCTCAGATATAAATGGTGAGTGAATATGGAGTTTAACGTCGCTGCGGGAATCTTTCACCCATTTGATTTGCGACGATGATGAAAGAGACAACATAAAACACTACCTCTCTCTACTGTAGTGGATTTGTTTCAACAATAACTCGCTCAATTATATATATTTACAACAGGATTTATAATCAAATACGTTCAATAAAAAAAATGGTGCAAAAACAACCGATCGATGAGAGAGAGAGAGAGAGAGAGAGAGAGAGAGAGAGAGAGAGAGAGAGAGAGAGAGAGAGAGAGAGAGAGAGAGAGAGAAAAAGAGCAGGATCATGATGTGAATTCCTGATTTTCCATAATTAATTACGAGAGTCAATGAACGTAACAAATGGCACAAAAGTGATTTATTTATAAACTATCTTGTTGTATATACATGTATAATAATATATTATTCTGCTCAGAATGCCGTCTGAGATTGTGGACATAGAGGAGAAGGTGAAGATCTGGGGATGGGAGACGTTCATGAAGACACGGTCCAAGGACCACGCTAAGCTCAAGTACGAGGACGTCTGTGTGGACGTCAACTGGTCAAGGGTCAGGTTCGACTCCACCAAGCCAGAGTTCAGCGAACTAGCCTGTCTGGACAAACCCAACAGTCAGATAGTGTTCAGGTAGGCATTTGTAGAGCTTTTATAGTAAGTGTCCAGAAGGTTTCAACATCTAAAGATCAGAACACGTCTGGAAAAACTAAACAGTTAGATAATGTTTAGGAAGGCATTTGTAAAGCTTCGTTTTATAAGACTTTCCCATAAGCACTATGTTTTTCTTTTCATCTTCAGATCTAAATACGAAAACTGGACGAGCCACGAGCAGGAACATTCCTTCCAGACGGAGAGAACCACCATTTCCTGTTGCACGACTACCGTCAACAAAGGCTACACCAAGGGCATGCATCTGGAGGTCAAACTAGGACTTCCGGAGGAAGTGGCCTCTGCGACGGTCGGATTCGGCCGAGAGGTCTCGATGGATACCACGGAAGAGAACACGCACGAGGAATCCATGACGTGGTCGATTAACAGCAGCATCAAAGTGCCGCCAAAACACAAGACGATCGCAGAGCTCGTGGTCAAAGAGCAAGAGTTCAACGCGGCCTTCAGCATGCAGGTCAAGGTCAAAGGTCGTGTTCTGGTCGTGGTGACAAACCTCAGGGACAACAACAGCTTTGTGCAGTCAATTGAGGGAGACTTTGCGGACATTATGAAACGCGAGAACGAAAGAAAAGGATTCGTCATTGAGAAGCGGGTAGTGACATTCGACTTGTCCGGTTCTTGTAAGTTCCGGTACGGTGTGGAGCAGCATGTTCAACTTCATGAGGAGGAACTTGATGTTAATGCAAAGTGATTGTGAAGGATAAGACCTTAATAACATGCACAAAGTGACCATTCTTTGAATACATTCATGGAGAATATGATTGTGAAGAACAACATACAATACCTGTGATATTTTATATCCGTCATTTACGGTGAATTCTTTCTCTGAATCATTGCAATTCTTTTCAAACAATTCCCTATATTTTGATGTTGATATTTAGCAGCATGTACATAGCAATATTGTATCCAAAAATAGTACCTAAATACTATAATATAGTAATACAGTATCATATAATAATAGCAAATAAATAAAAGTAAACTGTGCAGGGACAGTGATAACAAATATGTTGTTCACATTATTACTAATCTTAGTCTAGAGGAATAAATATTGATTAGATTAATAAAGTCAAGCAAGTCAGGCATACATTTATATGTTTGAACAATATAATATAATCATTGTCAAGGGAGATAAAGAAATATCATATAAAAATAAGAAAGAAAATGTGCAATCCATTTAATGAGCTTTTTATTTGTTATTGAAATGAAATGAAGACTAGCACTGTGAATACACTAGTACATTACAGGAAATCTAAACTGAACAGCTCTCAGAGAATGTTTGCTTTAACCCTCTCCCTGCTGAATTATGCACAGACACTGCTCTTTAGGGCATCTCTGCTTGCCTCCAGCATAGAGAGGGTTAAGCATATTTTTCTAAAGACAATAAATGAGGATTGGTAATCAAGCTGTTAAGTATATTTTACTACATAAGTAAATATTAAATATTACTACATTACTATTTAATTACAACTATTAGTAATATGGAATTTTAACATTAAAGGCATACTATCACAGATGGTTGACCTTATATAGTGGTCTAGCATGGTTTTACCTGAAAATAAATACAGTACATTTGTTTAGAATACACAAGTACTACTATCAATATATTACTATTTATATTACTATTTATTAATGATCTCAACATTCCCATATTTATGCCAGTGGTTATGAAAGGTTACTTTGACTGAGTTCAGCACTAAAGAGTTATCTCCCTTAGTCAGGAAAGTAGAGGAAATGTGTGATTTTATGGTATTTTATTGGGGTTATTTTTAGTTTAGTGTAAACTGCAAAGAACTTTTACCTATTCAGGATAGGTAATAATCCTACAGGGCAAAAATATATTTGGAGGTAGAAAAGTGATTATATGTACCGGTATGCTAAAGCATTTTAACTCAAATTTGGTCAAAAATGAGTGAGTGAATATAGTTTAACGTCGCTGCGGGTCAAAAATGACAACTTAATCTGTGATAGTATGCCTATAATGGCACATACACCTGAACAATATACTTGTCCATAGTGATGTAAATAAATGCTAGTAAATAATTAAAATACATAGAATGAAATCTTACTGGCAAGTGTTGAAGTGATTTATGGTTTAACACTGCAGCATAGCAGAAATCTATTGAGAAATTGTACTAGTATGTAAATATGTTAAATGGACATATTTTGGTACACACATATACAATGCTCACACATATAGTAAGGTGATCTAAAATGTCAGCATAATGATACATGTCTCTAACCAGAGTGATTATGAAATATATTCAAGTTGTTGCCATTTATAAGCATACACTATGCACAGAAGTTTCTTTGCACCATTGCACAAATAGATACACACATGCAGAATGTAAATCCTTTTCGATTAAGTACTATACAGCACTTGCAATCAGTTATATAACCCTCTCCCTGCTGAAGGCGACTTAAGTTGCCCGATCACAAACAGAAATAGAATACTTTGATTTTATTCAGCAGGGAGAAGGTTAAATGAATATGGACATTCCTTGTAAATATAACAAAAACATAAATCAAAATGTTCTCTCTTTAAAACTTGTCATTACATATAGTGCCATTCATTAAAGGCATAATATCACAGATATTTATATGGTTGTTTTGGACTAGTTCTTAGCTATAACTGCAAAGTACATTCACTTGACATACATAAAATCATGTTTGTA
>JAUTBV010138705.1:0-26618 GCA_032361325.1 Lepetodrilus fucensis
CCCCCCAACTGAAAGTCTGGATCCGCGGCTGATAGTTTATGTTATTTCTATTTAAGAGACATTGACATTATTTGTGGTCTAATTTTGCTACTGAATAGTGCAAAACACTGTCTAAAAACTTTGAATTTTGTTCCTCTGACTTGATGTCCGTAAATAAAATTAAAATATTTTACCACGGAAATGGGTTACATCATGTCTGTCAAAGTGTCTTCGCTTAGGGCGGTGTCCATTGTTAAATGTAAACGTGGCAATAAGCGATATTTTGTGATAAAAAAACTAGAAAGTGAGTGTTCTTTTACGATTAACATTAGAATTTCGATAAATCATCATTAGCTCGCGCTCAGTTCGCTTCGAACTGTAGTCACACGACAGCATGGAAACCCCATGGAATCAAATAATAATAATAATACATGTGTAGTAGTTGTGGCATATCACCAGTAGCTGTAATCGTTGCATATATATGTTTCATGTTTTGTGACAGTCATCACTCGCATGCTGACTGGTCGAGTGACGACAGCCTCGACTCGTACGAGCTTTGCATCATAAACCGATTATCAACTTGCCATTACATAATGCAAATAACTATCAGTAATATTTACAACATTATATTACTTTTAAGCTCTTACCTTTTCGCTTTATTGCATATTATATGCCTGTATTTTCAAAAGGTTTGCGGATATCATACCTAACTGCTTGTCAAGTCCAGGCGCCATTTTGTCAAACCGAAACGCTAAACCGCCCCCCGGGTTAGTTTGATTGGTTTGCTGAAACCAGTTTAGGTTTGATCTCAACAAACGAAGAAAGCAGAACTAATTGGGCGCAAAACGTTCGGTTTGTCAGACTGATAGTCTAATCAAAATAACTTTTAACCCAGAAGAAATAGGTATAGAAGCTTTCTTTATATAAGAAAATGCAGAATAATATCCTCTATGACATATCCAAAATCCGCAAACATCCACTTTGGGGAAAATAGGTTATTAGCAAATATGTCGACATTTAAAATACATAAAATACCCTTTACTTCCCGTGTATACCACTACAAGTCCACCTGCGTTACTAGTCTAGTTAAATTACCCCAACTTGGACTTAACCGAAGAACAATGGCATAGAAGGTTTCTTGATATCTGAAGCAGAACTTCATCCGGTTTTTTTGGGAAAAAAGTTATCTGGAAATAACTTGGACAACCACAATCCATTCAATTGCTATATTTACCATATTGGCGTTCATCCAGCGGCTGTGCGATCTAAGTTTTATCACTACAATATATCGGTGGTCTTTTAATCATGTTTTCGAGTCCAAATAATCTGATAGATGTTTCTATTGTAACATTTTATTAGGGTACCCTCAAATTTCAATTTAACGATCTAATGCCAAGCACTATTTCATGATGAATATATATTCACTCACTATATGCAAGAATGCCACTTGTGACATGCCAAATTAAAGATAATTAAATTCTGCATCAGCATATATGCTTAATTAAGTTGAATATATGGCGGGGAAAATTGTATCTTAAAGGTATTATGCCATACATATTTACCGAGTACCAAAGTGCTCATGAACATTTTCCGACCTAACTAAATTCCAAACTACTAATTTTCTAACAACTTATGCCATGAAGTATTGCATTATATATCTAAGTTGTGTTCTCCAATGTGTCATTTGTCTGCTAACATCAATATCGTGTTCATGACAATCGCCGAGTTATGCTAATTTGAACATCTAAAAAATACTAGTTTGACGAAATATGCGTACATTATGTTCTATAAAACCTATTTATGTCATTTTCGTTTTTAAATAGTTCTTGATTATATTGGACAAAGTGTAATCTGTCTTTTAACATACATTTATTTACTATTATAATAATCTCAAAATTACAATGTTTGGCGAAATAATTATGCGTAAGGTCTGTTCAGACTTGGTTTTGTTGATCTCAGTGCTCATCTACTTGATCGATATATAATAGATAACCCTAAATGTCCTTGTGGAAGTCGTAGTGAGACAGCGTATCATTACTTTTCCATGTGTACAAATTATACTAATCTCAGGAGTTCAATGCATTTCTATACTCGTGGCCATGATATAAATATAATAGTTCATGGTAGCCGAGATTTGTCTGACGAAGTAAATAATAACATTCTCTAATCTGTCCATGATTTCTTTTTCAAATATCGCAGATTTAAACTCTGAATACGTGATAGCGGATTATAATTCAATGTGATATATATGTTACAGTTAATCTATATAATCCGGTAATGTGTATAATACCTGATTTTCTCATTGAATTTCAGTTCACTAAGTCAATTTTTTAAAAGCCTGAAATTACAAAATGATTCCCTTTAATTGCCAGATAGAATGGCATGAGTTTGATGAAATATAATGAAGATAATATGTAAATTTGTAGAGGCATTCATACAATAATATAAATGCATGCACTTTTGTGTGAATACATATAACAAATCTTAATTTTCTTTCATCAAACTCATGCCATTCTATGAGTCCAATTTGGGGTTGACTAGACTATATATAGTAACTCAGGTGGACTTTTAGTGGTATGCACAGGAATGGTATTTTGGATATGTCATAGAGGATATTATTCTACATTTTATGATATAAATAAATCTTCTATACCAATTTATCCTTATAAGATAGGCTAATATTGGGGTTATGGGCTAGACTATTTATTTATTATTTATTATTTATTTTATGTATTGTAAATGTCAACATATTTGCTAACTTTTCCCTCAAAGTTGAATTTTGCGGATTTTGGATATGTCATAGAGGATATTATTCTGCAATTTTTGGGTGTAAAGAAAAGTTATATACCATTTTTATCTAGGTTACGACTAAAATTGGGGTAATTTAACTATGAGCAAAACCGAGATTGAAACCAAACCCAGTTTAGACGCATCACATACGCCCTTAGTATCCTTTACTACGTAGACTCGGACTATCCGTAAGTATATAGTGGGCATGCATTTACTTCTTCTGAACATGCAATACAATGTGTTTCAGACAGCGGAGTGGACTAAAATATTCCGACTCTCTTAGATTCGGAAACCACTGACTTGATAGAACAATATGATACGGAATGCAATATATAGGTCACCCTGATACGGGAACACAGCACAGGGTGACCCGATCGAGCAATAGAATACGGAAACCACCGACCTGATAAAATAATAGGATACGGAAACAACCGACCTGATAAAACAATAGGATACGGGAACCACCGACCTGTTAAAACAATAGGATACGGAAACCACCGACCTGATAAAACAATAGGATACGGAAACCACCGACCTGATAAAACAATAGGATACGGAAACCACCGATCTGATAAAACAATAGGATACGGAAAACTCTAACATGCTAGAACAATTGGATCACAGAAAAATGAGAAAATACCGACCTGATAGAATAGTAAGAACAACAGAAAATACCAATTTGATAGAACACATTAGAGATACCCGAAAATACTGATGTCATAGAACAACTATTTTCAATCATTTTCTGACGAATAAAGTATTATAAAAATCAAACTAAATTAAAATATAAATAGAACAGTAGAGACTCCGCGATGTATGGACATCCACTGTGACAGTGGAAGTAATGCACACTACTTGACGATTGATAACATTTGACATTCAGGACGATGTGGTGTAAAGCTCTTGTCGACAGATTTGTATTTATTTGCGAGATGAATCACTTGTCTCGATATTTCAATCTCCAATAATGAACGCGAACACAAAATAAGTGTTAGCAAACAGACTAGATGAGTCCAGGTCGCGATATTCCATTCCTGATCATTGTAGATGTGTGTTTGTCAAGTGTTGGATTATATATGCTTGAAACTGATACCGTATCGTCACGTTTGATCCCTGCTGATCCATTACATGCAGTGTGGGGCTGTGTGCAGTCCAAGTTGAAGGATAGTTATGCGGAATGTTTTCTAGAAGCATGTAAGTTCATTCGCGAACAGCTATGATACTCTGCAACTAATGTTAAATTTGGACTGTGGAATTATTCCCCAATATTCCATCGTACAGGACCACCAAGAATATTATTGGAGTGCAGTCATATTTCTACCTCCATTAAGTACGCGCGTACTTCAGTGCGCCAAGTCAAAGGATGATTTAATGGTCGATTCCACTTGGCTGATGCCGCCGCACAATGAAGCGAGTCTGATTGGCGCTCGTCGTTTATTCTGTAACTCACATGTATGTTTGGCAAGTGAGGCAGCTTCTGTTGATTGACAGGGGGTTCCGCTGATACGTCAGTCCAGTGTCAGTCCAGTGTGGCCAGAGCATCGGCAGCAGAGAACAGTTTCCTCTAAAACTAGCCACGGCGTGTGTGAATAGCTCTGAGTAATTGCTTGCAACTACAAAAGCAACATATGCACAAAGTAATTTGTCATCATTAAGAGTTATAAATACATTGGCTTCACAATAAACTGTAGATGGCTGCGTTAGTTGGTCTGTACATTGCACAGAAGTATTTCTGTTGAGATGAAGTGCAGAATTCAAGTGTATAGATTTATTGCATAGGCGAGCATGTTCATCAGTTTGCTCTTCCAAAGCCATGCATTCAGTGAAAGCATGTATTGTGATCCAATGTAATACACAAATATAACGAGCAAACACTTTACGATATCAAGTATTTACGCTTTCATTGGTGGTAACTATCGTGTAATTATGATGAATGTATACGGCACCTAATGATCAACAGGGTTCGATCCTAGTTCTTTCCTAATGTTTTCACACTTCAAACCTATTTTAATCGGATTCACTCCTGCATTCGATTGCAGCCAAGATTTCGAATTGAGCAAGTGATAGTTGGACTTTTTAGAGACTAATTTGAAAGTATATGTGTGTCGGTCGAATCTCTGTCTGCTGTGTTCAGTTCTGGGGCTGATAATTGTCATCTGGGGACGGGCCGCGTTACTGAATCTGTCACAGACGCACCCATGGCTTGATGCTTGTCTTGAGCGAAAGCGTCTATACAGGTGAAGGCGGATAGTGGTGACATTCTGGAAGAGGTGTGGTATAAGGGAGTGAAGGTGTTGTGTGGCTTGGGTTAGGGGTGATGTCCGCTATAGATCATCTACCTTCCTTGCCCATCCTCTGTCCTATAACGACTCCTGTACACCTGCTTCGTACCTGATTATATGTACACTTCATTAGAATCACTTAACAAACGTTCGCTACACCTTTCTCGGCTTAGACAAAGACGCACATGAATGGAGCTAAGTGGCACATTAAAGTTTACTAAATGTACAAAGGTATACAAATAACTGAAGGGTCAGGATGTAGCGCAGTGGAACAATCCTGGACTTCGGAGCCAAAGGTTCCAGGTTCGAATCCCGCCCCGGGGGCCTGGCATCAATAGTTCGCGAAAGTTACCTTTATGACGCGATATTGATAGAATGCACTGTCTGTAGAGTGTCAACGCAGTTTTCAGTACCAGCCGGTGCTCGCAGATTTACTGCAACATTCGGCGAAACAGCAAGTTTCCTCCTGCCCTAAACTTACAAGTCATGCTATTAGAGAAATAGTCTAGAAAGCGACTCTAAACCCCAATAAAAACAACAACAAACTAATAACTCATAGGTATTGACCAAAAAACTAATTCTGTTTATATGCTTGGAGTTTTGATTGGAAACACATTGACGTTAGACATGCGTACTGTGACGTTGTATCTCCGTTCCTCTGACATGGCCATAGATTAAGAAACTATATTTTAGTACCATTTCATACTCTAACTAATTTTACATGGGAATTCGCGAGCAAACCCGAGGTTCGGCATAAAATCGTACTAACAATATTTCGTAATATCGGGTCCAGAACTTCCATTATGGGATGGACTGGAGGATGTTTTATTGTTTCCCTACACGCTTCAATGAGGGCGATTCTAGAAGGTGAGGTACGAGGAGTAAACAGGCTTAATCCACTGTGTGCGCTGTTAGGGTAATGTGTATTATATCTGTCTGAGTATTCAAAGTTCATAGCGGCACTCCTGTACATATACATAACCGAATCAGTGCAGCCAACACGTTTAAACTGGTATTTAGAGCTATATCGGGTATTCGCTTGTAAGCTTTCTATTCGTATTCGAAAAATTGTTTGAAATCGTATTATATTCCGGTCATAAGTATCACCTTATAGATGCAAAAGAATCCATTGAACATTGTGTTTTCTGACGAGATATTAAGCAGGAACAATGACATAAGGTCTCGATGGTATTACGAAGGTCTCAATGGTATTACGAACAAAATGCTTCTGCAGGTGTGTTAGAATATTCGAATGTTGTTTTATACTGTTCGAATATTCGTTACTTAAAATTCATTCGCGAATATTTGCATATTCCTTTCAGCTGTATGACATGGATAATTCTCTCTAGATAGCCATATATTCGCATCTGCACTGTACGCATTTATTTCCTGACTCAGTTTTTGTTAAATGTCTTGTGGAACATTCTATCGTATGACAGTTTGCCATAGTAACTAGGTATTTCTGCGCGTCGATGCAGAAACGTCAAAACTTACATTTTGAATTCCGATAAAAAAAAGAAAGTACTATGACGCACTGTGGACACACTACTACGTTAATGCTAATGTATATATAAGAAAGTAAATGCTAATGTATATATAAGAAAGTAAATGCTAATGTATATATAAGAAAGTAATTCCTCGGAGGGCTCGTCTTGCTATCAAGTAAGTGCAGACACTCAGGCTGTTACTGGTGTAGCATAGATTTAGACTAGAGGAATTAATGCGTCATTGGCAATTTTACTACCGCTTCAGTCATTGCAAAACCACAAAATCGGGTATAATAATGTCATAATTTCGCTGGAGATTGCTACGTACGTCATATGCATTTTGTATAGATCAGTGATGAGAATGTATGATAGCAGCAATCAATCAATCACTAAGCCATGTTTACAGAAAAGCCCATATGCAGAACTAACGTGCACATTGGTAGAGTTCTTCCAATACATAGACCGATGAACAAAGCTGCGTTTGTAATTTGTGGTGGTAGACTTTTTATGTCTGTATTCAGTTATACATGCTCGCTTCACTTGCCAATATAGTGCTACATTTGATATTAACACACTGAACAGATACTAACGGCGACGCTCGAACAACACAGACGTTAATAACTATTGTAGTACCAATACACACAGGCGATTCCAAGCCACTGACGAGTTAGTTTCAAATAACAGGGAATAATTCCAACGTTCCTAGTCATATAAAACACCACACTGTGCAGTCAGGTCTATAAGAAAACCTTTTATTAAAACCACAATGGGAAAACAACGCTCAGCCAATTAGATCATCTAACCCCTATACAGCGATTTTACGTCTGATTGTATCACTCTCACATGAATACGTGCGGTAATCATAGTCTGAATGTACGTCACAATTCCCACCTCGGAGAGAGATACAAAACTCTTTACTTCTTTGCTTCTACAGAGTAGGTCGATAGTAGAAAACAGGTTCAACAGTGCTGTAGTAAAACTGTACCGCCTCGGAGGCCCCACAACCAAAACTGTAGGGATATTGACCTATACACCTCGGAAAGTGTGGATGTAACTCTTACTTAGTTTCATATATTGTTTAAATGTGCAACATCTAACTTTTCCCATTGATTGTGGACTTATTGACAATATCCACTCACTTGGGCAAAGTGTCATAAGTAGGTAATGTCAATATTGGATAGGCCTACCTTTAATAAAGCATATATCTATGATATAATTACTACTGATTTGAACGTCTTGCTTCCAGTTTACATGGTTGAAAATATATGCCTTCACCGGCAGATGAATTAGCTCAGGACCATCAAACAAATATTCGTCTGGAATAAAGATTTATTTGCTATAGTCATAGTTTACTATGCTTACTTGTGTAACTGGACAGAACTATAGCAGTGCCATCTACAACCAGTGACAACCAGTGACAACCAGTGACAACCAAAGACATCCAATGACAATCAGTGACAACCATTGTCAACCATTGCCAACCAGTGTCAAGACTTGTCGCTATAAACTGCCTTCAAATTCCAAAAGCTTCTTTATGCAAGTTGCGTTGCGTCCAAGCCATGATACCGCACTTACCATGACATGCCAACTACTGGATCACGAGTCTGCTTCATTGCACGGACGTGCTATCAATGTCCATCAAAATGACATTGGAAGTTTGCCACAGCGTCCATCTCTCAAATAAGTAACGATTGTAAATGAACATCTTCTAGCGCCTTAACTGGCAGCTTGGGTTGTATACTCCCCAGGGAATTGAGAAGGTGAGATGAGTGCATGTTAATCCATTGACTGGAGTAATAACGTAGCACAATGAGCATATGTGACCTACCATGTGACGTTACGTGTCAAAGTAGACATAGTTTATCTCGGAAAACACCTTCTAGGTATGACTAAACTAAACTTCCACTAGCATTGCATTGACATTGCATCCCGACCCAGCTAACATGATCTACACATATGCACAATTGATGACCTAGATAAATACATTTCAATTTCATTCAAAGCGAGTGAAACTTTACTTTTTTTATATTAATGAGAGGAACATATCTGTATGAAGTAAAGTTAGAATGTATCAAAGTGTATCCAAGATGATTAGACATTAGTCTCGTATATTATACATGTTCACATGATTCATAGTATCCTTATTATTGTTATACCAGTATTTAAATTTTGTTCTAGTGACGAATTAAATATAACACATGTTTCTCAATGGAATCAAATTCTGGATTAATGCTGGGCTTAACCACTCGGAGCAAACGATGTATTTTAATTTTAGAGAAAACAAATCTTATTTAAGCATCACAATACTTAAACAGCTATCTACTTTTAGATGTACATAAAATCCATGTTAACAATCTCTAAAATCAGATACGTACGCGTACAATTCAGCACGAGTAGGAATCTGTCTAATAAATGATGCTACACCTTGCAATAAAATTGGTTCTAATCTTAATTACAGACTTTACTATGTTTATCCTTTAGTTCTCCACATAAACTGTAATAAGCCCTCACAGTTAGTAGAGCAGCTATCTGATACTGATAGAGGAAGTACAAGTCGGTCGTGATTAGTTATCAGTATTACCCGGGTAGTTCTACCTGGAACTGTCAAACATATGACAACATCTACAGTCTGTGAACATGTCTACCGTTTCTTCTCAAGTATACTAAGATTACAATCTTAAATCACCTCCAGTTTACGTTCATCCTGCCAGACACTGTAAAGCTGTGTCTTATCTCTCTACTACGCTGTACAAATGATTGTAAGTAGCTACACTATATGGCACATTCTAAGATAGGCGGCGTACTTTAACTTTTACTAAATTGAATGAAGCGCACAAGAGCTATCTCCCTTGTATCGCTCTCTTTCTCCGCACGATGAGGGAGGACTTCATCCTAGCCAGGTATGCCAAGTTTCTCCACGTGTAAATTGACACCTACATAACCTACGCAAACTGCACATATTCTGCTTATTTTTGGATGCAGTAATTTCTTCCACAGACATTGTTATCTTTATAAACTTCCTAAGCAAACATTACTCTGACTTAAATCCTCCAATATTCTAGAAGCGTGTTTGTTTGAAGGCCGGGGAGAGAACAAGGATGTTGGTGGGGGAAGATCCTGATGGTTATATCACCTGCATCTACCATTAGTTCTCAGCCCCGTACACCAGATCCCATCTCGCTGGAGGTGTCGGAATAGTTCCTGGAACATCAGCCTTTCAACGACACGCTTAGTGTCAAGTAAAAAACAACGTTACTGCCAAGTGGAAACATGCATGTACTCAGAAACTGTATTCAGTCTGTAATCATAGTATTCACATTCTATTCTCAATATTCTCAACGCCTATTCCTATTTAGCCCTCGGTCGTGAATACAGATAGTTATATGTCATTGTGAGATTGGGTTCGAATCTATGTCGAAATCTCAGTATGTTTTCCTCAGTGTCGGGAAGTTCCAACAGGGTGTGTCAATGAGGAAGTAGCGCCTGTACAGTTATCGCCCTTGGTTGACGCGCTTAAAAACAACCCATATTTGTTGGAGATGATGATAATACGACAACCCTAGCTACATGGATGTATAACGTAATGCATATGAGAATGACACTTAGTATAAGACAATCACCAGACGACTGATTACCGCTGTAAGACTCGACTCACCGGAAGTGCTTCTATCATTGAAGTACCGTGTGGATCTGCTACCAATCACTGCGTACCATTGTTATCGTACGTACTCCAATAATGATATACAGCATACAGTACTACCATATTGTCAAGTGTCTTGCAAGATGGTATCCATTGAGCTAAACTGACTTGGATATACTTCCGGTAAACTTAAGATACTAACCTACTTCTTGAAGATAGGCCAATGGTTTCTGAACACCGCCTGGTAAACAAGAAAATACTGTTGCTGTAGTAGGACATATTTAGAGAGATGGCAAACATATGGACACTCCACTCTCGGTCAATTCACTACAGGCTGAGAGTAGCCGATTCCACGTACAAAACACATTCTTCTATTACTTCTTTCAGATCTCACTGTAGCCAAGTTATGCAGAAGGACTGCTGGAAATTAGTTCATTGACATTGTTACCAAGTATGAGTAACCGTTACCATGCAGTATCAGCTACCTACCAGTGTAAATCTGTATACCAATACAGACACATTTTGTGAACAGCCTATACCATATGTATACCCAATAGTACCGACACTATAGTTTGGCATGGAATGCATTGGCACCCCATTTCGTAGATTATCTCGGTAAATACTTCATGGAATGAAAAACGAAAAACTGTCAATGCATGTCATGCCAAACTATAGGACACTGTACATAGAATACTATCTACAGCGGTATCAGAGACGTATCTATCACTGTAGGTGAAGCAAAGCGGCATCCCACTTTGAAAGGTTGTGCTTCAGGTTTCTGTTAGGTTTATATAATATGCTTTGTTGTGTAATAATAGTAACCACTTGCATGCAAGTTATTTGTTTTCTGACACCTTCCACCACACACATACACGTACATGTATTACCAATGGAAGTAGAAGTGTTGGTTGCCAGCGAGTGGGTATACTGAAGGAAACAAGTAGATGCACGGTGTTTTAGCGAGTGGGTATACTGAAGGAAACAAGTAGATGCACGGTGTGTCAGCGAGTGGGTATACTGAAGGAAACAAGTAGATGTATGATGTGTCAGCGAGTGGGTATACTGAAGGAAACAAGTAGATGCACGGTGTATTGGCGAGCGGGTATTGAAGGCAACAAGTAGATGCATGATGTGTCAGCGAGTGGGTACTGAAGGCAACAAGTAGATGCATGATGTGTCAGCGAGTTACTGAAGGCAACAAGTGGATGCACGGTATGTTTTCAGTGTGGTCCAGATTAGTGCTGATGGACAGACTAGAGTCACGTTAGCTCTGGTGGGAGTATACCTGTCTATTACAGATATGTCCGGGTCCGTGCCCAGCGTTCCTTTGAAGACAAACTATGTTTAGTAATATGTCCGACCTCTGCTTGCCTGAATATCAATTCCCGTGTAGCTAGTGTGTTATTAGACTCCCGCAGTGAGGCATTTCCTAGATTCTTCGGCTTTTTGTTTTTGTTGGGATTGAAGAAGCAGATTGTGCGCCCATTTGTCAGATGACGGTAGAACTGTATAGGGGGAGGGGGAGTCACGGGGCCCCGGCGTTATGCAACATTACAACTAACATTACTTACTGATGTGTGAGTCACTAGCCACAGAAATAGTGTACAACTAAACAAATCATATTCCTCAGTACCTCTGTCGGCGAGAACTAACTTATAATCACTTCCACCAGAGTCAGTCATCTGGTTACGTGTATACACCATTACTCACTGGAATATATATGAATATTTGTGACACTGAAATGTACATCATATAGTTCCCACGTTCCAACTTGTTCTACTGGCTGGTCTGTATAATATACGTGTTCTATAGAACCTGGGTACATACATGCCGGAGAGAATAGTCTGGGAAGCGGGATACTCAAGTGGGTATTATAGAATTCCAACAGTGTTTTTCACATTCCTTTGACAAGTTGTTTCCCAACCGGAATGACGACATTCTGGAATCATTGACATGTTTATTAGGAATGCATCATTGTTGAGGATGCAGTATGTGCAGCATGCGATCACTGGCGGAACTAGTGCGTGAAGTCGCCGCTAGGTGTTGTACAAGGCCGGGTCTGTCAGTGCAGTATACTGGATGTGATGTAATTAGTGCACGCCACGTTACTCCCACCCTGTTTGATGTTAGTTAATGTCTACAACCATATGGCCGAGTCTACTGTACAGTACACAACAAGTCATGTTTCCGCTCACGTACCGACGTAATACCATGGTACTTTTATGAGTGCTGCCATTTGTACTGTTTTAATAACATAACAGTTCTTGCTGTCATATAGTACCGTTACAACAAGTCATGCTTCTGTCGCTATTTGCCGATAATCTGACGTAGAATACGTTCAACTTCTGAACATTTCATGTATAGATTTAATAGACCGGCACTATCACCACAATACATCTTTGCTGTCATATGTATGAGTCAGGTTGATGGCATCTGCACTAACGTTGCAGAAGTTAATCTGGAACGATCTGCAACTATTAGTACAGATCTAACTCACATGGTAGTTCCAACATGGCGCACGAGACGATATACTGCTGTGATGTGTACATTTGTTCCACAGCATGCTGTTCGTGTAGTGTTTGTTATCAGACAGAAGTGCATACCTTGTAATTACGCTCCAGATGGACGGTCAATCAATATAGGAAAGTTAGGATAGGTGGGATAAAGGTGTCATGGTCGAGTGAAGAACTTCTGCGATACGCTCTTGCATATGTTAACACATAGAGAAAGCTATACATGCACAATACATATAACATGTTTAGTATTAATGTGAACTAGTTATAATAAGAATTCACGAGCTCGTGACCACAGGAAGAGACCTATTTTAGAACTGTTCTTACGAACTTCTTAGCCTAAGAACAGTTCGGTAGCCCTACTATAAACTCGTCAAGATCGTCGTGCTATCGTAAGAACGTTTGAAGAATAGGCCCTCTTATATATCTGGTCTTTTTAAACAATACAGTTGTCACTACAACTTACTGGTTCTAGCAATTATAAATATTGGTTATTTGGATCTAAGTATCGTTATCTAAATATACATTAGTATATCTAAGCAACACTGGCATATTTGTTTTGCAAAGAAACGGAGAAAAGGACAATTCTATACTATCTTAAGAAATGTTCATACCCAATAGCATCATATCCTTTAGAAGCTGACGATCACTGCCACTACACATGCTGGAGAAGGAGCGCACTTCAGTTCCTGTTATTCCTTCAGAAGGACCAAGCCACTACCTTAGTGAAGAGGAGGAACTCTCGCCTCCTTGGTCTGCTATACGACCCCCTGGACAACACCTCGTCACTGGACGAGAGTCATTCTCTACGCTCTACTTGCACTGGTAGTGCTGTTCTGAACAGTGCTTCTCATTGACGCTTTAGTGATCAAGTGTCATTATTCTGCTATGTCTACCAATTAGGATTGTAATCAAGAATCGATTATTTATAGTGTACGTATTCTTATATTACGTAGTCTTTTTCGCTATATTAATCAAATAAAGCAAATTACCGGCAATACCCAGGATGTAAAATGTGCTGCCCCTGTCTGACACCCTAGCTGACATAGCGACTTCCGGTTAGGTCTGACGTTACACCTATTGCCGTCTAGCTGATTCGTTTCTCACTTGAGTGAAGCTGTACTTGATCATGATCACAAATACTGATAACTAAACTTTCCCCACAATATCACTTCCTCCGAGACCGTGATAGTGTGTGTTATGTATTCCATGCGAGTCTGAAGAGAACAGCTAGACAATTACAAGACCAGTGCAAGTAAATCGACAGCTAGCCAATCTAGCGCAGTACAATAAGGTTACAATGCTACTTTTTTATCATTGAACTAGTAACATTGTCATTGATGATGAATGGCCAAACACTAGTCGTTATTTGAACTCAAGTGTACTACACGGATGGTGGGTGGGTGATGACAGCTGTCAAAAAGAAAGTGGCATGAGATATATAAAGTACATTCTAATTGGTTGCTAATTGCCTGTATTGTGTCAGCGCTTTCAATGCCTGGCTTATTGCTGAGATTACCGCGATTTATTTATAAGCATTTTTTTATGTACCTTTATCAGTGCACAATCGTCCATTTTCATATTGAATATAACCGTTACAGACGGTTAGCCGGTTTATCACAGAGGTATACTATATTATATAGTACATGCATATATTGTCAGGCCTGCTGCCACTTATTTAAATGTTAAATACTGACGTATGTTGTTATTATAATCAAGTACACTTCCTGTAAATAACAGAAGCAGTAGCTTATGAACTATGCTATAGAAATGTGTGAACAAAATAGCTTCTGGTCCCATCTCTACTCAATGAAGTATTTCCGCAACATAATAACTACCAAGATATATATTGTATGAGTTGCCACGAACTATTTAACACATATGGCATTCCATTAGTATTACTACGTTGATTAAATACGGGATAGAATGCTAATAGTTAGAGCATTAGATTATCTCTGTGTAACTGTTCTACAAAATTAATCATTCTGTTTGTTTTTAGATCCATGATTTAAATTCCTTTTCGCGGAACGTGTTCACAAATGATGGCATGTGAGATCTGTGGAAGTGCCATTGAACAGTGACATCAGATATAGTTTTACACACACTTTCTGTGTTAGCTAGCTATGCCTGACTGTGTAGTTGTGCTATGTTTAGGTTGAACCACAGCATCGTAGAAATATATTCCCAGTGTTTAATGGCCATGGCAGGTTTGTCGCTGTGTGTGTTCGAAGTAAGAGTCCAAGGTATCCTGTCACAAAGCTCTCTTATCCTCTAAGAGATCATAGCGCTGGCATAGTATTTGCTATCGACAAAGAGAGCGTTATTATCTCTTAGTGGATACGAGAGCTGCTTATAAAAGGACACCCAGCTTCCTTCAGGCATAGGTCCTGCGATTACGAAACATTTTTGGTTAGATTTTATGGTCAAGCTAAAATTATATAAGGTAACTTTGAGTTAAAATCGTAGTCAGTTTCAATGGAAAAGTTTCGTAATCTCGGGGCCCGGTGTGTTTCACCAACTACACGAACATCTACTGGAGTTTGTTGACTTCATGTTGCCGTGACGTATCCGCTTCATGCAACGAACATATACAAATAACAGGAGAATAAAGAAAGAAAACATGTTTGTTTTATATAAAACTTGTGTTACACAGTTGTAACAGTGGCTGCTCTCAGTGACATCTTGCTTGAACTAACTATGAACATATACATGTATATATATATATACTCCCCCCAGAACACTGTCCTGGAAGTTGGTGTTAACATTCTTATATCCTCATAATGTCTACTTTCAGCAACGCCTCAATAGTGTCCACAGTAATACGTAGTGCTCATGTACAACGTGGCATTGTAGACTGTTACTGTGATAGTATTTTATTACTAGTATTATTTTTATTATTATTATTGGTGGTGGTGATCATGATGGTGATGATCATGAGGATGTGGGTGGTGGTGGTGGTGGTGATGATCTCCATGATGGTATTTTCCACGTGTATTTCTATGAGTCCCACTACACATAGCGATGGCTTGCTCGTTCATCCCATGCAGACACTACGTACTGTGTTAACGTACCGTATACAGTATACAAGTTGTGGAGCGTAGAGTTCCCAACCAGATAACATAGGATTTCGTATAGGGTAGATTTGGGAAACTGACATATGACAACAGCTCAGTTCAATGATGGTAGTACAATCACTTGCAGTTTGTCACATGCGATATTCATACTTGTCATATAAACGGATCTTGTCTCTATTGACAAACGGTCTGCGAATTAGATTTCCGAATCAAGTAATGTTAGTGCCGCCATATTCATGGTGTATAACTGTGAAAATATCGCAAATTTCCTTTGCAAATATACAATTTCATACATTTAGATCTGATGAAGACGAACCAGAAGGATATTGCCTGGATTGAGGAGATGCAGTGAGTGTTGGAGGCGAGCTACTTGGTATACATCAACAGGGACTGCTCTTAGGCATCGTCACATTTCTATAGTAATAGCAGCAGCAGCAGCAGCAACAACAACAACAGTAGCAGCAGATGGCTATGGGAAGTTCGTGGCGGGGAGGACAGTTACACGATATGAACACCAGGGGCAGATACGGTCAAGCAAGTCTACTAGACACTGTGGGTACCAAGGGAGTTAGCAGCGATGGTTGGTAGACAGGACGACAGGACAATGTATGTAGAGCGAGGGGGGGAAGGCAGGGATATAGAAGGAGAGTATGAGGGTGATAGGGGGGAAGATCGCCAGGTAAACATCTATGCATCTACTATGTTTTAAGAAATCAGTATGTTGTCATACAGACAAGAGACGTATTTTCCCCAGAACCCTTCTTTCCTAGTTATGGGACTTACACTATGGGCATATGGGTGAATGCGCTGTACGTCAATGAAAGCGAAGCTTGAACAGCTATATGAACATGAACATTGAAACTTGTTCTTCCGCCCTGACGATCACTGGATACACCTGAATATGCAAGAAAGGAATGTCTGGCTGTACATGGACAGACCTGGCAGCCATCACTCAAGACGGCATCGGGAACGACGGATTCCGTGACACCGTGCCAGGTGGCTGTGTACGTCTACTGTGGCGGAGCTACAATGACTAGAGCATACGTCATGGGGAATAGAGGGGTAGTAGGACACACACGTACAATAGCATTGGTAGCATTTAGTTATAGCATGGGTATATTTCATCAACACTACATAGCCACTATTATTCCAACTGATCACAAGCTTTTTCTAACAATATATTGCTATTGAATACAACATACATAGGACACCACGCGCTTCGCTCAGCACACAAGCAAGCATTCATTACTATGCATTAATATAGCCTATAATATATAGCCTGCCAACAGATTACTGAGAATGACGTGGCACTTAGTTGTGTGAATATTAATTCATATTATGATGGAATTTCCCCGAGTGAGAACCAGTGGTTGCATTATCTTGTCTTATTGGTATTGATTTACTCACGGCAGTCTAGATAGTGATATGCATGTGAATACAACACAATTAGTAAGACACTGGTATATGCTACATAATACCCCTTCAACCCGGCATACGACATCCGCTAGAATAGTCATGGGGGATACATACTGAAACAGTCGTTCTCTTCATAGAATAAAGATTATCCTCCGTCAATCTGAAGTGTCTGTGTACTTTCAGCGTGTAGTTTGGACACGTGATTCTACTATGGATATGATGACTGGAGATCCACCAGATTGTTGTCATCAATGGTGTCGTCCTCGTCTTCCACTCGTGAACTCACTCACACTTGATGCCCAGGCATTACTCATGCAGACAGGTTCAAGGCAACATAGGCAAGTGTCCCGGCGTAAAGTGTCCCGGCGTAAAAGTGTTCGATAAGATTCCTCAGCATACTTAAGTCAAATACGACAAGTGAACAGTCAGATAGTCCAGGAGTCAGCGAGCAGAACTAGCATGCACTCGGGACACAGAATGGCACATTTGAAAACCCCATACCTATTCTTAAAATGTTGTACATATACATGAGCTCATGGCTGACATTTCCCTAGACGCTGTGGTCGTGTCTCCAGAACTACTGGTCGTGTTCTATGTAACGGTGGGAACACGCCTGTCCAAATAGTGTGTGGTTCTGTCTTCCATGTTCTCGTTCAGTGGAAGTAGAGAGAGAGAGAGTTGTAGCACAGAACACAGACCTACACGTAGCAAGCTTGTCCTAGCAAGGTCTTCTGTGGGCTAGTAGCAGCGTGTGAGATGTGCAAGACATTCTCCAATAATCTACCAACGTTATAGCGCTTGCCATTACCATACTGCATCATCGCATTGCTAACTGCAATATTGCATACGAGCTTATTTGGAAAAAAGAATTCTACAAAATTGCACATGGACTGCATATATAAAACATGTTGGACATATCTGTTTCATTTGAGCATACAGCTAGTAAATAGCACGAAATAGTTGAAATAGTTGTCAAACCTATGGTTTCAAAATCGTGATAGATTGTTACACAAATGGTTGAGTGATAACATTTTTTTAACTAAACAAGAACAGTAGAACCTTCAATTAGCCACGCTTGTACTAGTACTAGTACATCTGATTCTGTTTCATTATCGTCACTGCCATGATCACCAACCGGGACTTCTTAGCCCAATGCTATACAGGTTTCACATCATAAATATTATGACAAAATATAGCTATGTCTATGGTTCAGCCGTGCAATGTCCGACCTTTAGTTCCACGTGTCCCGACGTGGCCATCACCACCACCACGTGGCCTACACCACCACCACGTGGCCTACACCACCACCACCACCACCACTACGTGGCATAGCTGGCACATGCCAGTGGACACATCTGTGTCTTCCATGTGTCCGAGCAGGTGTCCGGCCAGTGAGTGGTGGGTGCCGCTCTATCACTCAGTGGTCTCATGGTACAGGAAGCTACTCCGTCAGTAGTCGTCGTTGTACTGGGCGTGTGTGTCATTGCACGTCTGTTTCGAGATTTTCCATCCGCGTCACATAGTGTTAGGTAATACTGTATGGGTGTCAGTTGTTGCCCAGCTTAACATGACTGAGCGTGATTATAGGCAGTAGCACACACATGGACACCACTATCGTCGTGAGATAAATGATGAAGAATATTCTGTCAAACACGAGTCCCACAGCCTTCCACTCCTTGCCGATCTTCTCCTTCCTGTCCTTCTCGTTCAGCCGGTCACGGTAGTTCCTGAGGAAGTCGATCACCTCCCCCAGGTGGCTCTCGATGACCGTCAACTGCTGTGTGGGTTCCTCCTCCGTGGAACACGGCTTTGAATGTAACAGTAAGTCTGTGGGCAGACTGGAATCTTTGCCCCACGTCGTGCTGTCCCCGTTGACGCCCACAAAGGGTCGTGTGTCGGCTGTCTGGTACCGTCGGGCCTGAGCTGCATCCAAGTAAGGCTGTACTAGGTTGTCCATGCAGAGGATACGGCCGAAGAAGCTGAAGACGATCTGCAAACAGGAAGGCAATAGTAAAATATGTGCCCATTTGAATACGCACTTTCCTGTGTAGATGTCATGGTTGACGTACTTATGAATTATTAATTCTATTCTGGTGTCGTAGTTAAATAATCGTAGATTACTATTGTTGGGGTGGTCAAATATGTGTTAATATTCTCACCGTTCTGATTATCTGAGGTACCTGACGCCGAGCGCCGTAGAATGCTAGATTGACAACAAATGCGTTGAGGAACGACGACAGTGTGATGAGGACCATATTCAGGCAGTAGTAGGTCCCTGAAACAGAAACACGTCAAACAAGTTAAAACCAAGAAACAAGGTACGTACATGGCAATGCACACGAGCTTTGCTTCGTTTTGAGGAGAGGCTCTAGAATGGAAGCAACTATATGTGATGGGACTGTGGCTGTACAATGAGAAAGCCATTGTTGGACTTACCAAGAAGTGGCACGGATGCCGCTGCTGGCGGGAGACTGGACTCCATCAGAAGCAGGAGGAGGAAGAATGCCACGAAGATGTTGATACCTGCAGAGAAACAAACATGTATACCATCCACTCAGCCATCAACATTCTAGGAATTAACACCTGCCCAGAGGCATCCACTAACAGATAAACGCTGCCTACATTCGTCGCATGTCAGTGTGTGTGTGTGTGTGTGTGTGTGTGCATTATGGTAGGCCACTGAGGCAAGGAACAATCTAAGGCGGAATCATAACGGGTGTGACTCTTTCTTATAAGTTAATAGTGTCGTTATTATACATAGGCAAGGTAGTCAAGGTGAGCAAGATTGGGTTCGTGCGAGTCCTTGTTAGCTAACAGGTGTGTTTCTACATGTATGCGAGGGTGTATGCGTTACCACGTGCGTGAGAGAGGCAGGTCGTCCTCTAAGGAAGAGCTGACGTCATCGTTGCATGTCTCAGACAGGCTTGATTGGAGTCGAAGAGTTGCCAGGGGAAACAATTAACGCATGTTGTGGACCGAATTCGATCCGCGCACCTCTTAACTTCTGGTGGATATCTCACCGACCTGTCTCCCCTCAAATAACAACTCAGCATGCTACCTTTCCGGGGGACTCTTATCTTCCATGGTAATTCATTATTCAGCATTTGACTGTGTAATCTTATCGCCAGCTCAAACCGAGCTTGTTTTAATCGCAGATAGACTGCGATATGTGATTTATTTACAGCAGAAGTCCAGAGATAATTTAAAATTGGCATGCCTGTGTCCGATACCCCACTCCCTCTGTGCTGAGCCACGCCGCGGAAAGATGCCTTCAACGTCCATCAATAGAAGCCTCATTCATACCAGGCAGTTATTTCAGGTGGATCCCTGGTTGGGGCGGTGGGTGTAATCGGGCGCAGACAGACAGCACCAGCCTCAGACAGTGCCAGCACTAGCAGACAGGTACAGCCCACAGACACTGGTCAAGTCTTATTGACCCCCCGGAGCGCTGAGCATCCAACTATAGAACTCGATGAACAACGTTCCAAATCTTGCCCAAATGAACAATTTGAAAGGAAAAAGAAGGCATAAAATATGAATGCTCGGCTTCTAACCGAAACTCTCTATTAGGTTTTGACATGATCGTATGATGTAAAAATAGCGAAATTTAAGTGAGTTATATGTGACGAGTAATCTATTAGCGGGTAATAAGATTGTCACATATGCACCAGAGCAGTCCATTGCCTGGCCCGAGATGACTGGTGAGCTGTACGCTGGCGACTCGCCGAGAGAAGTGTCCGCTCAGTTTACCAATTATACACTGACGAGTTGGCCGTGTCGATACTGTATTAAGAAATGAATCATTGATGAAGCTCACTCGGCGAGTGTCACGGCCCTCTTTGCGTCGGCTTACTGAAGTCTTCTGTGTTCGTCTTTTAACGTACACGCTGTTGTCTTCATTCAGACAGAATACGAATAAAGAACTGCTGATCTTTAGAAAGCACTATTCTTTGAGAATTAGAAATCGTTGATAAATATGGTCTTGACATAAAACTGGCGATCAGCGTTTGCCTAAGAAGTCACGGGAGACTACGGCTATGGAATACGGAGCAGATATGTTTGTGAACACCAAGATTTTACATGATATTCAAAACTTGGATCCAAAGATATCTAATTACGAACATACAAACATTGAGTGCAAACACATTACACGTCTTTATATCGCAATCGGCTTTGTAATTAAGGGATACATTATTGAATGGGTGTCGATAATATATAAATATGGACGTGACTGAGCGCTGAACGTCGGAGGATCAAGAGGAATCGTTGAGGAATAACGACATTGGGTCAGAGCATAAAGTGGGGCCACGCGATGTCAGTTTGCAGATAGATAGGGTTTACATTGACTCTAGTCGACACGTGGCCCTCATCTACGTACGGCTTCGGCTTAGTCGGGAGTTAGTGCTTCAATCTGGGTGACAATTTGACAGATACAGTTTTCCTATCCATTATTGAATAGCGGAAACGTATTCGGGAACCAATTTGGTCAGCCAGCCAATCGGAATAGTCGATGTACAATTAATTACGTACATTAGATCTATAACAGAAAAACACTATCACAGAATAAGTACATTGACGGCGCACAAATAATGTAAGAATAATATGTGTTTGTGTTTGACATATGGATAATTTAGTATGTGATAACAGCCGAATTGTATTTATAAGATTAGGAAATATGATATTCATTTAAAGATGATGAATATGAATAATGTATGGCATAACATTTTAACTTGCAGCTTTTATTTAATTTACAGCATTTGCCAAGTATCAAATTTATACTATATATCAATGATTTAATTTTGAACAAGATACATCATAACGGTCCATATATTATTCTACTAGAACGCAATGTGCTGCACGATAACGACGGCGAGAATGTCAGTGCGTCACCTTCATTTGTTCCTTGGCATTGTCACTGAGTCAAGAACAGAGAGGCGAATTTACAAAACCGCAAATTGGAAGTTGATTCTTTAGGGAAATCAAATACTTCTCCTCTAAGTGCTTGAAAATAGTTTGGCCTAGAAAGAAATACTGAAGCTGTGTCATATTATTCATACATTCTTGTTTTTTTAAATATTTGTTTGACGTATAGTTTATTATTTAATATAGATTGCATTATAGCAGATGCATCCGATTACATGCAATAATGTTCAGAAATATTGTTAGGTAGATATATAGATATACTGTATATATCTAGAAGTCTACATGCAATTTTGCAATAGAAAACACATTAGCGCATTTATCTATAATTGTGCATGTGTGCCGGGTTTTATGTTCATACTTACATACAGTCAGTATATTATTATGAAAGCATTACATTGCTATACATAGTGTGTAAAGAAATATTAATTTGTGAGATCATCCAACGGTATTACTTGTAAATAAATAAATGTTGATGTTTTGCAGACGAAACGTCGATAAAAAGTGTTTTTTTTATGTCAATGAATTTGAACTATTAAATAAGTATTAATAAACTAGTATGACTTAATGTGAGAAACTATATTTTGTTTGAACTATTCTGATTGATATACAGTACCTAATGGACATTGTTATTTAATAGAATCTGCATAACATTAAACTGTAAGAACACTACGATTGTCTTTGCACACCAGGAGCGAATTTCGCGGCGACAAACTCGGCGATTTACGTTCTGAGATAGAACCTTATCATTCATCCAAACAGTATGCTTGCACGCCAGAAGAAAGATTCGCGATATTTCGCTCACCTCTGGTGTGTGAGGACCTTTATACCTAGTAAGAATCGAGACTGAATGGTATTAACTTAAATACAACGTATATATTTAGCATATGTCGGCTATACTAGCGTTAGCAAGTGGCGAATAACGAAGGAAGAAGCTGGCAATGTCTCAAGATAACATTCCATGTAAACGTATACTTCATGTGAAGACATATTTGAGTTTTATTTCAGTGATCACAATCACACATTCTGTTTTAACGGATATCATGTTTATTTTTAAGATATATCAAGGTTTTTTTTAATTACCGAGGCGGTCCACCAGTCAGCTGTTTTTGTTCGGTAGTTGCGACAGTAAAGTGATTACCATATTTTTATCGTTAACAAAAACTCTTTGAAAGTAATTATTCTGTGGCACTTGTATACATGTGTCTAACATTGAAATTGCAATGTGTGAAGTACGCTCACACACAACACCGACTTCTGCAAGCTACAATTTCTATTCAATTTACTTAGGAAATACGAATGTACTCGATGCTTATTTGTTTTCCATACAATGTTACATTGCTTACGAAGTGCACAACAGTAAGTACTCCTATCGAGACGGGTGTTTTGTTTCTGCTCACCAAAAATAGAATATGCATGCTATGTAGATGTAAGTAAATATCATACTAGAATAGAATAACACAGAATATAATAAAACGTAGAATCAAAGGTTTACATAGAAGAAGTGTATAACATGACGTTGCTGATATAATATAATATAATGAATGAATGAATAGCTATACAAACTATACTAATTAGCAATTAATGTGTGCATGCTAGTATATTCGTTATTATTTTTTATTGAAATATATTTTCCGTTGATAAATGCCAATGGGTATGCATAATAACTTCTGTCAACAGTTAGGTAAACTTTGCTTTGGTTGGCATCAATCAGTCAGACAATTATGTTTAATTAGTTACTGCTTTGATTATGCGGTACTTGAATGTTGACGATCAACACTTCCGTCTAATTATTATTGGAATGTTGCATATTTATGTAATAATATTATTTTAAAAACCAATGCCCCATTTAGATGTACACTACTTGATTAATTAGAACATTGATAAAACGTAACTACATTAGTTACAAGTTGATCAACATAATATATTATCTTATATCATTATAACTACTTTAGAAGTGTAATGCGTATTCACTTACATGATTAAAAATGTAAAGGTTTTTCACATATATGTTTCTAAATATAGCTGCACATTGCATATGATGTTAAGCGTTTTATTGAATACTTCCTATTGTGTCAGTTATATGAGGCTAAAGCATACGGTATTCAGTTTTAAGTGAAATCATTACACGTAGAACTGTTAATTGAGCATAACTAAAAGCTTACGCTTAATTGTACGTAAGGTACTTCATGATGTGTAAGTTTCTATAAGCGTGTTCAACAAAGCCAACTTGCAAGATGAAGAATAACTACACGTGGCAGGCAAATCCTACCTACAAATACATATACATTCCAGACACGCCAAACCAAATATTAAAGGGGAAACCAGAGGGAAACGTCCATAGAACAATAAAAACCAAAAAGCCATACATTTGATGAGAACGATGTATGTACAATGACGAAATGATCGTATGCTGTAGAGAAGTTTGTGTAACTTGTAACGTAGAATGTGCAGTAATGTGTTTCTGGTGTTCTGTTGCAAGCAGCTATAGACGTGAGATGCTGGAGTTTAATCAAATGAAGGTATGTCAGTACGTACGGTGCTTATAATACTGGTATGTCAGTACGTACGGTGCTTATAATACTGGTATGTCAGTACGTACGGTGCTTATAATACTGGTATGACGAAGAGCGTTTTATTACTTGTGTTTCGAGCTAAAGGAATGATTACGACCCCTTGATGATGGGCCTAACCGACACGGCTGAATGAAAGTTTGTCTATGTATGATATTTCTGACGTATAGTTGCAATTACTTTGCACATTCAGAGCTTGTTTCGTCTCGGTGTTTTGAAATCCAGTTTTAGCCGTACATCCTTTTACAAACATTATTTGCGTGAGCGGAAATGCCAACGTAGCAATGCCACCTTTCTCTACATGAGCATGATATCAACACTTCCGCCCAGAGCCATATATCCCTTATATCAACGACCATCAATACTTAATTTTGCAAGTGCTCAAAGTACGTGAACTTTTACCCATACCGAAGATGAGTGGGCATTAGTGAGTATTTGAGTGTATACCCCGACTGACGTGTGTTTGTCCATGTTCATACGGTGCCGTGAGTGGTTACCCATACCAGTGAGCGAATATCCATGCCCTGTGTGCAGACATTACTCTCTACATGAACATGGGTATAGAGACGGTGACCCACAGCTAAAATAGTAAGGTGTCCTGTTCCAGGATCTCAATAGAATTAGACAGGATCATGGCAGGACACCTTCATCCCGGGTGTCCTGGTTTTATTGTTGAGAATCAACGTTAGGCTTCCTCGCTTGTACCCCAAACAGGTCACCTAACTGTTTTTAGCTGCAATATTACAGAATTATAGAACAGAATAGCCTAGGAAAACGAGTAGCAATACTCAGGACCCACGTCATGTATGAGAATTTCCTGACAGCTAGCATTGCTATCTTTGACCCACCAAGCAATAGCATGTCGTGACCTACCTCTGACCAGTAACCAACCCAGCAATAGCAGGTAACACAGGTTAGGTTGGCTCAACCCAATTAGATTCACCCAGTATTGGCATATCTGGGTGGCCCGATCATGGTGAATGCCAGATAATGTGTCTCAGAAGCAATAACGCGTGTGACTACTATGACTACTACAACTACTATGACTACTATGACTACTATGACTGACCCAGCATGAGCTTGGCAGGCGACTCTGGCGGGATCCAGAAGAGGACGAGTGTGAGCGACGTGAGGAGAATGCAGGGCAGGATGAGGATGTAGTTGTACAGAACAGACCGCCGCTGGAAGATGAGTCTGAAGGTCAGGTCGACGTACGGCTCCGGACAGCACGTGTACTTCTCCGTGTTCTTCTTGGCCGGGGCAGACAGGATGTCCCAGGAATTCGACGGCACATATTCACTCAAGTCGATTTCCTCTGTGTTACCTAACAAATCCAGGTCCACTTTGGATCCGTCGTACGTCCACGACCCAAACTTTAAATGACAATTTTGAATGTCAAATGGAAATGATGACACATCGATATCACATGAACTCTTATACACAGCTTGTGGGAGCCAGTTGACCATCCCCGTGTTGTAGATCTCACACAGCGCGTCTCTGTGCTCCTCCAGGCGCTCGTCAGCACTGAAACACATCGCAAATACATCCACTGATAAAACACTACAGACATTGGATGAAACACATTACTAATACATCCACTGATAAAACACTATAGACACTCGGTGAAACACATTACAGTTATATAGTCACTGATAACACACTATAGACACTCGGTGAAACACAGTACAAATGCATCCACTGATAAAACACTATAGACACTCGGTGAAACACATTACAAATACATCCACTGATAAAACACTATAGACACATGTACACTCAGTGAAACACATTACAAATACATCCACTGATAAAATACTATAGACACACTCAGTGAAACACATTACAAATACATCCACTGATAAAATACTATAGGTAATACTCTACCAATGTATTGGAACTAGTCGCACACCAGTCGAACGTACATAAGATTGAGCCACGAAAATG
>JAUTBV010138706.1:0-11548 GCA_032361325.1 Lepetodrilus fucensis
AGTGAATGCACTTTGCAGTTATAGCTAAGAACTAGTCCAAAACAACCATAAATATCTGTGATAGTATGCCTTTAAATATACTAGTATTCTCTACAGTATACATATTGATCATATTTTTCTAGACACGTCGCTTTTCAATAGTTCGCCATATTAAGCTACAACATTCCAATTCCGTGGTCGCGATGGACGCATTAGATCTAAATATCGAACGCTAGACATTGTGACAACGATGTCTAATGCATTATGTACTTTCACAGGCGTCAACAGGTTGGTTAAACGATGGAGACATTGCCAACACATACCGAGAAGGACATTTTACATAGGCTATCTAGTATTCACCTACCCAGTCTTGTAACGCTGTCACAGGGAAATATCTTCCCACCTGTAGGCACGGTAGTTGAAGACTTTTATCAGTTTTCGTGCACAATTCGGGGGTGGAGGATTTAATGTCAGTTACAACAGGGTCTTTGTTTGGGGATTGTAGCCAACATTGTGGACGCCTTCATCTGGATCGATACTACGACGTTGACAATCCGCAGGCGACCAATTCTAGCCTTGATTTTCAAATCAAATAAACAAACATGCGCGAGTTTGCCATTGGGGTCTTTTGGAATACGCGCAATGTACGTGGTTAAAAAGTCGAGAGTTCAACATAGGATGCAAATATGTAATGCTGTTTACTTTTGGTTTTGGGATTATGACAGGTGTTTGATGAATACACAAATAAGAGAGTGTAAGCTCGTGTAGATGACAGTTATTTGTAACAGCTAGGGGTGTATATTTCCCCCGAGGTCAATAAAACTTGCTACGTTAATTGTTGAAAGCATCATTTTGATATGATATTGTCAGCACTCTATACGAAAACACATTCTTGCGAGATGGAATATCTTATTCTCAAGTTTGATAATTTTCCTCATCTGTAATAGGATATTCCAAGTATGGGTTATCGGTATTCTAAAGCCAACTGATATTTACGATATCTGCAAATAACATCCGTTGGAAGAGGCATAATTACGCAAATAAAACTGTGACTAGCATAAAGATAGATTTAAGTAAATATGTCTGTCTGCCGCATATAACTACATATTTAGAGCGATAACTAGTTGTAATGTGAGTCCATGACATGTACTGTATATGATCGACGCAACGTTGCAGTTGAGTATCTAATGCCAATGCACAGGCACTTGGTTTATGGTTGACGGTTGACACACAATTACTATACTATACTGTATTAGACAGTGTTGTCAGAGGGGGTATATTTGATAGATTTTCTTTTGTGTGTGTATATTCCAGTGCCTGTGTGCCAATAACAAAATAAAAAACACTTTGAAATTGGCCATATAGCGGTAGTTTATACTGACGATAAAGTAAGATTGGACTGCATGTTCACGGGAGACATGTTCCGATAGCCATTACGTTGGCTCTTCATGAACCCCGGAAGTATCAAATAAATATTTATATATTTTTTAAACTAATAATAATATTGGCATTTCATGATAAATAGATTATTTTCCTGATGTCTTCAGACATCGTCCATATTATGTCCATATTTGGAATAAACACTGTGTAAATGGTCGGCAATTCCTCGCACAATACATTGCTTAAGCCGATGCCAAATGTATGATATTGACGATGTCTAGAGACACTCGCGTAGTAACAAGCATATCATTAGCCGTACAGTTGTTCATTGCTCAGATGGAATGCATGGCATTCCAATGTTAATACTAACATTAAATGTATTACATAATATACACTATCCATACAAACCGTGGCGGGAACGGCTTCAAGGGGGCATTCGTATTAAGTGCATGTCCCATTTAACTTCAATAAAATCCACGAAAACCCGAGTCAAAATTGCCAATCTAAATAAGAGTTCATGGCACTTAACAAACAAGACTTCGCTATTTCAAACAAATAATCAATACTGAACGTCTTCAGTCCAGACAGTTATCCTCGTTAAAAACATGTACATGCACTTTGTCACTTATAATAACCCTACATGGTAACTATTACTACTAATTGCTATGGTGCGTAGTTAACTTTAGATAAGAGAAAACATTGACTTACAAACCTTAAACATACCGGAACGTGACAGGGAAATAGTTTATATGAATCAGTTCTATTATGAACATACAAATTTGAGACTCTTAAACTAAATGATTCTCTTTATATTCTGATGTTTAGCAATATTTAATTTACATTTTAGGGTTCGGGTTATTGCGGGTTATTTAAAACATTTAAATAATAATAAGTGTAATGGATTCATTCACGCATTAGTTATGCGCCATCAAACGCTTTACCTCTCTCCCTGCTGAATTAGGCATGGTACAGCTCTTTAAGGCATTTCCGGTTGCCTTCAGCATGGATAGGGATAAATTACTTGTCAGAAACGTGTTATGAATTTCCACATACACAGATTTAATTAGTCAGCATCTGACCGATAAGGAAGAAAAAAAAGTGCAATGTCTTATGTATGTAGACCTAGTCTTATCCCAGATAACATGCGACGGGAAATTGTAAGCTGATTCCTGCGCAAATGTTCTCCGATAATCCAGTTAAGGAGCATCCACACTGACGCTTGAACAACACAAGTTGTCATTCAAACATGCAAATCAACAAACAGACAAACACGCTTGGTTTGAAAAACATTCAGTTTGAAGTAAATACTACGGACTCTGCCTGAACATTAGGACGAGTCTTCACGACACCGTGTTCTGTCGTGGTTCATACTATACGTATGTGCCATATGGTTGCCACTGATTCGTGGGTTCTAAATGCATGTACAGCAATGTACTGAAAGACTACCGTAAAGTAGGTTTATTAATGTAATATAGTGATGAATACATGATCACGTTACATATCGTTGTTTTGTTATTATATAATATGTCTTTCGATGAATGCCATATGTCTTGCCCTTTCATGAAAGTCGTATGATTGTTCTTCGGTCGTGAACATTAAATTAGGTCATATTTCTGACGTGTATTAAAATAGTAAATGCATTAAAAACGTTGATTTCTCGATATCCAAACTTGTTTTCTGTTGTCTTTCAATACTGTCATTATAAGCAATCACTGTTGTCATTATCGTTCATCGCGCCATGAACGTAATGGATCAAGAGACCAATTTTACCAAGAAGAGCATGCTCCGATGTGCACGCAAGTTTAACCAGTACTTTCAAGTATTTCATAATTTAGTGAATAACCAAATGTAACGGTCGCAGTCGCAGTCCTCACAGATATTGTCCTCGGTCACAAACAACAAAGATTCCTGCCATGCAGTGGCTGACCGTTTATCTTCAGCTTATGGCCATGATGTCACATAGATGTGTAATGAAATAGTTATCCTAATACAGTATTGATATCGTTAGAAAATTTGTAATCGGTATTTAAACCTAAACCCGTAGGCAGTTTCTGTTGTTCAACAATGACTATTGAATTAATTATGATGGCAGTGTGTGTGTGTGTGTGTGTGTGTGTGTGTGTGTGTGTGTGTGTATGTGTGTGTACCCGCAGAGCTCTGTTGGCCTGCCAACGTAAGACTTGGGAGTCACTGATCTGTTTGAAAATTCCACCAGAAACAAGGAAGGCAGAAACAAGGAAGATCCCTGGTACGTCTATCACTATCAGAGCTTACGACAAACACATTCCTGCAGCGCTTTTTTCCCTGTATGACGGATACTTCACTAATCTAATTGTTAGTAAAAGTACATGTAGCCTATATTCAATATTGATTGCAGACACAAATTCATGTTTAGAATTACAAGGAAGTAATTAGTCATTATCAAAGGATTTCGTAGCAATCCTTTCGATTTTTAATGATATTGACATTTTTGGAAACATTCCTACAGTAACTGTACTGTACAGTAGGATTATAAATGTCAAAATATGTGGCCGTTATACACTAGCGATTATCCTTCCACCATTACCAGACCATTATTATATCAGAGGATCACTGAAACAGAGGCTGACATAACTTGCAATACATATTATCTCAAGCTATAAATGTTGTGTTTGCTGAATTTCTGCAAACTGGATCATTGTTTAAATATTGTTCTTTTTCCTTTTAATCGTCTGCATAAACATGATAATTGATTTATTTTTCCTCGTGTGATAACGTTATATTTGAGTACTATTGACTTCATGTGCCAACGTCATCACATCAGCAAGACTCATTTTTAAAGGTTCTGCTACAGCAAATGTCCCAAAACATTCCACATGTCTGAAAAGTCATGGTCTACGTCATTGTTACATATATAGTATCACTTCAGCACTTACAGACAAATCTTTAGTAAAGATGCTAATTCCAGAAAAGCGTGTCATGTTTGGATGTCTTTGCCAGAATGTCATAATCCATCAACTGTAATCTTACCCTGGGGCGTGTTTGTTTGTCTGTGTGAATCATTGCCAACCATGGCTTTAACCAGACAGAGGAAAAACTCACCTAGATTGCACTCAACTCTGGCACAAGCTTGTGTGTGTTTGTATATGTATTTCATTTAAATAGATTTTTATTATATATTATTATATATAGTTAATACCCGATTTATTAAATTATTAGATCAAACTGTTGTCATTACAGATGAGTATTGCCACATAGTTTGCATTGTTAGTATGTTTCTTAAATTAAATATATTATAAATCTGGTACCGTTATATTACATTATCATCCATATGGAATTGGATATAAAATATTAGTTCATAAATGAACACAAAATAGGAATTATTTAATGTTTTTAATAATACTGACAATATATTGTAGTGCACATGTGTATCGTATTATAATTCCATAACAACAACTGTTTGTATTGCAGTAACTTATCTTTAGTTCCTATGATACCTTGATTCCCAGAATTACTAAGAAAAGCACGGCTTCATCCTCAACTTAATCAGTCTATCGACATGATAGACAGATTTCATGTGTATGACAGAATGCACAGATGTTGCACGCATGGCATATATTTAACAGATACAACATGATAACAAACAATAAATGATAAGATTACTCTTCAAACATTACAAGCTTAATGCTAAATCCATTGCAATCACTGTATCTGTGAGGAGTATCAGGAGGTCAGCTTGCAGCCATTCTTCCCCCTCTAAACATATAGACATCCCCAGTGAAATCAGAATGATCCCTAGCCAAGCTTAGCAGAGACTAGAAGCAAGATCTCTTGGTTCAAAGGCTAGTGGTGGCAACAACGCTGTATCTTGTTCCCTCTCCCTCTCCCTATCATGTCTCTATCCTGTGTTCAGCTTGTCACAGAGTCATCAATGAGAGATAGTTCCTTCAAGTACTGAGACTTAAGGTTTTTCAGGTAACTCCTCAAACTTGCATCATCCAGACGAGAATTCTTTGCGACCTGAGACAACTTGGTGGCAAGTTTGAAATTCGCCCGTTCTCTTCTCGCCTCTGAGTCCATGGTGTAGTATTTCTGGGGACATTCAATTAAAAATGTTCCCAGTTGTAATTAGTAGGACAAAGTAACAGGACAATCTGACAGTGTCAAATTGGAATATCAATATCAATATGATACTTGTCTTATTTTTATTGGAATGAAACATTCTCAAAGTAATAATTCATTGTCCACTAACAACCATCCTATAATCTAGTTCATATATGGACAATCACCCACGAGTTATTTGGTAGTACAGAGTATTATTCTCTCGTATTGGTAATCCCGAGTAGCAATTGGGTTATAGTTAATATTGCCCTTAATGAATTTGAATGAAGATAACCATATTTAAGTAAGTCAACATCGCTTCTCATCTGTATAGAAAACTAAAATCTAAATAAGTACAATGACATCATAGCCACTGGCCACACCATGTCATGCCAATCATTATTCATCATTACATAACGGCATCTTCTGAAACCAACCAATCGGCAAAGCTGTGTAATATACGTAGTAGACTACATTCCATCTCCACAGAAGGATGGGCAATAGGGTCATGTGGTTCATTTCTCAAGTAAACTTCATGAGCACACAATACTGATAATTAATCACTAGCAAGTAAAAATACATAATACATCATCTACCTTCTGTTGTTCATCAAGTTTCTTAGCCATGGCTTTTGCGTCTTCAATGACAGACCTTGGCAAAGTTGACAGTTCCGCCAGCTGGATTCCTAGCAGATGAAATTAAAAGTAATAATAAAACAACATTACCAAAGAAATGTGGATGAGATTCTGGAATGTATAGTTAATAGATTAAATGCAGGAAATATTTTATAAGCGCAATACAAAGTTTGTAATTGATTGAATTGTTGAAACAATTATTATTTTCTTGATGAATAAGTACTGACAAAATACAATTGGTTCTTTAACAAAGATTCTCGTCAACGTTAACATTTTCAATGTGCAAATGTATCCCCGTGATATGAGTAAGTTTGGTTGAAGCGAGTGAGTAAATTTGAAAGATACTAATGTCCTAATATAGGTATGTTTCGTCTACTACTGTATTAATAAAGTAAATTAAGTAAGTTTGGTAGACACTACGTTTCTGATATAAAGGTTTGTCTACCAAGTAAATGATAATGGTATGTTTGGTAGTGACTCAGTTTCTGATATAAGTAAGTTTGGTCTCCTAAGTGAATAAGAAAGTTTGGCAAACACTACATTCCTAATTGTCCAGGACACAATTTGCATTATGCAACAAAATACACGCAGCATGCTACCGATTTTGACGGCTTGGGCGGATATTGCACAGACAATTCCCATCACAGATTCAGATGTGTGACATGTTAGAGATAGCTTTGATATGTCAAGGGCTTGGGAGAGGACATTCTTCTACCGGCTGATTCAATAATAATAGTTAATAATAGAATAAGGTGATAAACAGTTCAGGAGATATGAGCTTCTGGGGGCCTATTCTCGAATAAGAACAGGAACTTTTTAGACTAAGAACAGTTCGTAGCCATACCAATCGTTAAGAACTGTTCTTAAGCTAAGTTCTTAAGAACGTTTCGAGAATATGCCCCCAGGTTCATTGTTACTTTCAACGTGTCTATACACCAAATAAGGTATTATTACAAATAGTGTGTGTCATATATATATAACCTTTCAAGATAGCATATTCAGATATACGGTCAAATAATGACCTTTCAAGAAAGTATATAGGGTCAAATAATAACCTTTCAAGGTGGTATAAAAGGTATTGTAGTGACAATGCTTCATTATATAATGTTTTTTTCTCTAAATCAACCTGCATGCCTGCAAACTGTGATTGAGTACATCAAAGATCCAACATGCTTATGTCATGCCTGCTACTGTTTATTCTTGAGTGGTGCTCAAGACAATAAACTCATTGTAAAGTTTGGATTTCATGCTTCGATGTGAAGTTTTCCTCAACAAAATCATAAGCTTCCCTTTGACTGAGAAGTCAACCTGTTACAGCATTCATTAGTTAGTTCACAATTATTATTTTCCTCTCGGAAATACGAACCATAATGTTTTTCCTGTGTCCTTCCTTTCGAGAGAACATGGGTGTAGGTGACCTTGTCACAGTTACCCTGGGTACTGAATGTATGTTGCACCTCAAAGAAATAGCTGAAATATACCAGTAACATAGCTCAGCCATCTGTAAATATTCTTTTCATGCCTGAAAGCTACAAGCCAAGATAACAAAGGGATACAAGAATGGAACACATGTGCGCACTCTAAATATTCACAACATCCTCGAGAAAAGTTTAACCCAACTGGTTGTGCATTGTTTAATATAATTCCAACAAAACATTATGATATAATATAGAGAGCATTGAAATAGGGAAAAAGTAATGTCTACTTCATAATTTGAACATTGTTTTATTTTTATTTCACGATTGTTCAATGTTGGTAACGTTCATGTATTGTTTGTGTTTATGATGGAAGATGATGTAGAAACAAACACAATTATTGATGGATAAATAAACAAAAAGTGTTACAATTTCTTGCTGTTTGAGTGGAAATCACTCGGACTTTTACAAATGCGTATACCAACGGATACGTATACCAACCCAGTTTATTTTGCATTATTTTCCTTTGCAAATACTAGTAAATGCTTTTCTGTTTGTTTGTTCTTTGTTCAGTGACATTGTGTAACTAGTCTAGATCTTAGGTTGAATTACTTATTATTGTTATTATTTTTATTTTTATTTTTATTTTGGTTGAAGTAAGTTCTAGGGTTTATGGCGTTTGCTATACTGTATAGTAATGTAGAGTTCAACTACTAGTATATTGTATAGTTATTTGTATTCTCAATGTTCTTATGTTGCGATGCGTACGTCATATACTCAACTGCAATGCCACTAATAAGTTCATTCTATAACCTGAAACCTCGGAAATTGAAAAATAGAAACAATGATTGATGCTTTAAAAAAAGGTGGGTTTGAAATCCCTGAATCCTCCTCTGGATCTGACACTGCACCGATATCAAACAAGCTTGACAACTGCAAAGGTAAGCAAATGATTGCACCAAACTGATTTTCACCCAGCTTTCTCTGATGTTCTTTTCATACCTCAACCCAGTTCCCCAAATAATCCAGGCCCCATTGATAGTCCTTGCCAAGTCTGATTTAATCAAACATATACTGTGGACAGTACAGCATCACTAACGTTGCATCGACAGACACTGTTCCAATTGAGGTAACAATTGTCTAAATAAGAAGTGGGCAATTATTTTTAGTATGTTTGGTAAAAACGATCAGAGAATGCACTTGGCTGAAGGAAAGTGCTTGCAATGCATTTTGCACATTGGATCTAAATGTGGGAACAATTCTGTCGACGTAGTGTATGCTTTTGGTGGAGGGAATGGTGCAAGCATGTTCTGACAGGGAAACAATGGTGAACAGAAGAAACACTTACACTCTTCCTATTATAAACGTAAGATTTATGCAACAATTTCAGTGACATCATTCTAAAAAACATCAATTAAAGGTGAAGAAGATATTAATCTGATCACACAGGAAAGAGCCAATAGCTAGCAGGAATGATGTCACAGCATTTAATTGCAGTCATTTAGTAATACAAATGCTTTAACCCATAATTGCTGGACACTGGCATGCAAAGTAGTGATATACTAGTAGTGTTCTTCTGTTCCCTGTATATTATACACATTCATATACATATAGCTATGGTAGTAATGACTAAATATGATTATATTGCATATAAAGGAGCCAGATATAAACGAGGAAGTATACATTCTTGACACGCAACTGGATAATTTTACTTGACCCGATACTGGCTTCCACGGAAGATAACATCAGTGGGCTATATATAACAATGTTATCATATTGTAGATAATACTTTTGTATTTCACTGATTCGTTGTTATCAATCATAAACTTGCATTGCCATTGTTATCATACTTTTGGAATCTTTTTTAATTTAATCCATAGGCCAGTTCTTAACTGACTATATACGGTAGTCCTTGTCAAAGACGTGTTGTGACAACTTTAAAAAAATATATAAAACAAAAATTATTAAAATTCGAAAAGAAATACCATGAAACATCTTTGACAAGGACTACTTCTAAGTATGACTGTTCTACAATTCTGATGTCATCACCCATTGTGATGTCACAGCTTGAGCCACACCCCTCCACCCCATATCCCCATCCCACCATTCAAATTGCAATATTCTATTTTAATTGTGGAAAGTATTGCTGATCGCAAAATACTTGCTATTATAAACTTATAAAGTCCCCTCAAATAATAGTAGATACAATGTCAGTGTTCGAATTCAGATGGGGTCTGGTGGTCATTTGAAAATCTGCAATGTTAAACGTATCTGTGACCCCCTGCAAATTACAGATTTGACCTCAATTAACATTGGGCCTATGGAGAATGATCCCCTTATTATTTTCTTAATTTCGAACACTGCAATATTCATTACAAAATATGCCGTGGTACAATACTGACAACTGTGTGACGTTGATTCACATGTCCTGACACAGAGTTGCAACCTGTTGGCGATTAGTTTCATTTCCTCCTGCTACACACAGCCCAGCGAGCACAGTAGGAAATGTCATGTCAACTGGTTACAAAGAACAGTGTCCATATACCACACGACTGCCATGTTTACAAGCAGAGGTCACTGTTTGCATACAGTCATGTAGGACAATATCTCAAACACAGCACAAATAGATGGCAAGCTTCTAACAGGAACTGAAGTGTCCAAGACAGTGACCGTTCAGTCAATACCGCGGTTGACCTCTGCGAGTTCATTTTTAGTCTGCCCCCAGCATGTCCAGTTGAAAATATTTTAGAAAACCGGACACACGGGCCAGGAACAAAAGTACATGTGTACATCAATCACATGTGTTGGTTGACCAATATATTGATTGACCTTATTCCTGATGAAGTCAAGTAGAGATGCTCGACACACCAGTGATTTTGAATTTTAATCCACCAGGAAGATGGTGCACTGTAGTCTGTACTAGTTAACCTAGGTTATATTTTGTGATTACTCCATTAGCAGGGAGAAGGTTATGTTAAATTATGTAAATACAAACAACTTGTAAATAATTTATTCAATAATTCATATTCAATACAATTCTTTATTGCATGCACGGACACTGGATACAGTAATACATTTATAATAATGAATTTAAATATCACGACTGTAGGTGCACAGTAGACCTACATGTCATTATATAACAATAGTAATTTACATTAGCTGACAAGATATTAATTTTCATAAAATTTACATTTACACGGAATACTTATTACACCAGCATAAACTCACTTTTCAACATTTGGGTAGAGATTTTCCAGATGTGTCAGCTCCATGAAGTGTGTCACAAAGAAAATGTAAGCCTGAAAGCAGATTTAGTGTCCTCAGGTGAACAAATATACCATTATGAATGAGAGAATTTGATAAATACAATATTCAATTAATTTATACTTTGAAGAAAACATAAAATATCTGTGTCTAAAAAATTACAAATAATTTCTACTACACTGAGATTGTCTTTAAACCATATGTGTTTTGGTCATGGCCTAGTAGCGAGTAAACAGAATTTCAAAAACTAAAGCCCACTGGACATAACATACTAGTACAAAACCCCTCTGGACAAAATCCCACTTGAACATGGCCCAACATGACTTAATTCAACCCAACAATATCAGCACTTGTACTCACAGCATCTCCATACTACTCATGGAATGTGAACTGAAAGCTTGCTCATAGTGCTACATTATTACCCTGGTTAATGGATCAATGTGCATTCCTTTAACCTCCTCAACTCCCTGGGGATAATACAACCCAAACTGTCATTTCAGGCACTAGCTTACGGTTAGCATTTTTACAGTTCCCTCTCATTATAGATTATTGGACAACTCAAATCTTCACATGCCTCTTTCACAAATAATTTCACATGTTTCACATTATGTTATATGTGCATATTCACGGTATAGGATCGTGAATGGCTAGTCATATTTCCAGACCGGAAGTAAATGATTTATACCGCGAGAAGTAAGTTTGTTTATTTCCATTAGTATAGCATTTTTAACTATATTTTCGGAATTAGACAATAACAAGTTTTGAAAATTCAGGCTGTAAAATTATAGTTCCTAT
>JAUTBV010138728.1:0-11546 GCA_032361325.1 Lepetodrilus fucensis
TCTCTCTCTCTCTCTCTCTCTCTCTCTCTCTCTCTCTCTCTCTCTCTCTCTCTCTCCCTCTCCCTCCCTCTCTCTCTCTATCTCTCTCTCTCCCCCTCTCTCTCTTTCTCTCTCTCCCAAATCCCCCTTTCTATCTCCTTCTTTCTTTCATTCTTTATCTCTCTCTCTCATTATTAGATTAATTGTAAAATAAATCTTTATTTGACATTTATTTATATATTTAATTTATGTTATATGTTTCTTTCTTTGTATTTTACAGAGACACTCGAGAGAATTTCACTATAGTAAAGTTTTGTAATATATACATTTTGCTTAATGACATAGACTAATCCATTTAGGTTTCAATCAAAACATTCATTAATTAGAGCTATAGTTTACATAAATTGATTGAACAATCCTATATTAGATTACAGTTACAATCTCTCATAAGATATAGGTTGTTTGCGATGTATCATTCAAAATGTATTTCGTCTAGCAGCATAAGTAAATGGCTTCAACGTTCGACTTCTCCAATTTACTACTAGCTTTCAATTCCATCTTTATTCAATTTCCATTTGTATTTTTTGAATATTTTGTTTACAGTATCTGCATTTTCTATGGCTATGCTAATCCATTGTTTGACTTAACAATATTTAATTATTCGTTTTCTTCTTTCGTATCTTGCCTACTGCTAATTATATAATTATCTTTGTTTTACTAAGCATGGGTTGACAGGTATATTTGTTCCTTTATCGATAGAACAGTCTAGCAAAGTAAGTGTCTAGACTTGAATGTTTAAAGACGAACTCATACATGGTGTTAGGTGTTGTTAAATGTTAGATTGTTAAACTGTTTACCAAATTATATAGGGCCTACTTTTGGAAATATCAGTATAGGAGAACGGCTGGGTATCTGTCAATTTCTGGAAGGGAATGGAGACGAGGGGCCGTAGATAATGGATACATTTCCAATGCTAAAGCGGAGCAACTGTATTTTAACTGCATCTTTATGTAAGAAATTACTTAGCACAAATGGAGGCACTTAAAGCTAATTTATTATGCATATCTTTTATTTGACATGCGTAACAATTATTGATTAAGCCCAATGAAGGAACGTTGACTAATTGACCATGAAACACCACCGGAATACAGTTTAGAGACATTTCCATTTAATTAATTGTATTATCAGGCTTACTGCTGAGACGTAAAGTGAAGTTTGATACTTTTCGTCAACTTGTTTAAAAATATATGATCACGTATATTGGCATACGAAGATAAATAGTATCGAAGGTTCAACGCTTAAAAACTATTATTACAATTGATCATGCAAACATTTAACTGTGTGTGCATATGATTCATTCTCTTGGGGAAAGATTGATTACTTTGAAAGATCACTGTTACCAGGACAAGCTTTCTCGAAACAAACTCAGCTGAGTTTTGAACTGAGCTTGAGAAAACTCCCATTGACGGACTGAGTTTGTTTAGAGAAATCTGGGCATAGGTATCGTTTCTCGAAGCACTCTTAGTACATATCACTCTCTTTGCCGATAGCTAATGCATTGCTAAGAGAGTGCTATGGTCCCTTAGCGGCTAATAGGAGAGCTTCGAGAAACGATACCCTGGTTTATAGCGGTTTTTTTTTTATAGCCATGGTATGTAGTTTTTATATAGCCTGGTATGTAGTTTTTGGTATAGGCTACTTAGTATTTCTTTCCTTTGCTTTTGAGGGCATTTAGTTCTCTAGATGATATGTTTGTCCAATTAAAATGGGATGGAGGAATTATATTATTCCACAAACCAATAACTTTCAACATCAGTATCACTGAAAGCAATTTCATTTTTATCAATTCATGAAGTGTTAGTATGATGCATGTGTGTGTGTGTGTGTGTGTGTGAGAGAGAGAGAGAGAGAGAGACAGAGAGAGAGAGAAGGAGGGATAGTTTTACTATATGGCAGCCATTTTGTATTTCCTTGGCCGCCATCTTGAATTCTTAAATATGCGATCAATTAATAGGTACCTGTTTGGATCAGAAAAATAAATTTAGGAAGTCAAGATATGTATAAATAGTGGCGGTCATAATTGGAAATCAAAATGGCGGCAATAATAGGAATTTTTCAGCTTGGCTCCCACCCTAAATATTCTTAGAATATGTTTTTCTATCATTGTGCCAAATGTCATGCTTTTATCACAAAATGCACAATCATTTCACATATCTGCCCCACTAGGAGAGGAGGGAGGGACAGATAGAGAGTGGTGTGGTGTGAGGATAGAGTTATAGTGTTTTTTGCGTGCATCTCTCTCTGTGTGTGTGTGTGTGTGTGTGTGTGTGTGTGTGTGTGCGCGCGCATCTGTGTGTGCTGTATTTGCTTGTGCGTATGTGGATGTGTGTTGTTGCTTTTTTGCTGAGTTGAGAGGTTGCGAATACATGTTCATCATATGTAAGATGATAAAGCTTTAATACCGGTACTTTAATCGTATCTGAATTTTTAATACTCTTTCTCGAAACTATTCATTGTTAATTAGTCATTTAGCATAGAATTCACTGTAGGTAACTAACTACAGTACAGACAACTAACTATATTAAACCAATAGTCCTAAGCATAGTTATAGTTGACTAATGTGAATAACTATTTGTCATTTGCCAGATAACAGCCGCGAAATAGATATGTAATTGAAACTATCAAACATAATACTGCATTGCGAGAGTTAATGAAATATGCAGAAAATAAATATGGTATTCATTGTTTGATGACATTTGTTTTATATGTATTTATGATTTGGAATGACAATAAAATTGCATTCTTGTTCACGACTATGTCATACAGCGTGGAATATCATCATTTATATCCTGCTGTCACGAAGTCTAATTCCATCCTTTAACATAGCCATCATGGGGAACACCTTACAATATGTAGATGTAATCCGTCTACTGTTTATGTTTAATACATAGGCCTATATTCATGTACATATTCGCTACGGTCGGAGACCATTTCATGATCGTTTATGTTCGTGCAATGCCTACATTCGTGTTCAATGAAGGAATACATTCAGCTATTTGTATGCAAATATAATCTTTACTCTACATGTAATTACCGAAAGCCATATCCTATAACAGGAATTATTAATTGAACACTATCCACTAGATATTTCATTGTTATATCCTATCTCGTATCGTTCAGCAAACGATTGGGATGGTTTAGGTATTTTACAACACTTCACCAGATTTGTCACTCAGCATCTCTGACCAGGGTATCGTTTCTCGAAGCTCTCTTAGCCGCTAAGGGACCATAGCACTTCCTTTGCCGATAGCGAATAATGAGCTACTTAAATGAGTGCTATGGTCCCGTAACGGCTAAGAGAGCTTCGAGAAACGATACCCAGGTAGTATAGATGTTGGAGAAGATGTTTTATTTGTATTTGTATTTTGGTTTAGAGCTGCTTTCAAGATTATTTTCCTCAAGGAGTATCAGTTCAAGATAGTAGGTAGATATTATAGAGAGCCACCATACATCATGGAGAAGTTAAACAAGAATCCCATCAATATGAACCTTGTTATCTAGCAATAATTTACACCTTTTTATATTCTATGATAATTGTTTTGGATTCTTGAAGCGGCATATACCATACACTTTTGAAAATAAACTTTACTACAAACTGTGATTTATTGTTTATATAACGATCAATTGATACACATCTTATTACATCAGAATACAACAATATGATGTAATAAGAATGTTAATAACTTAAAAACATAGTTTTTAGGTTACGGCCAAAGACCGGCAAATCTTTCGATCGATATGCAAACTATATAAAGAAATGACATTTAATAGAAGAAAGGCGTATTATACATTGGTTGTAGCAAACCTTCTATTATTTATCATGGTTGTATTGGGACACTATAGTATATTTCTGTATACGCTTAAAAATACGAGTATAGATTAGTATTATATATGTTATAGGCCTACACATACATGTTTCTTAAAATGACAATTAACCCAGCAAACGTACGAAACCAAAAATAACAAATTTCATAGAAATGCCTTTCTGTCATACGGAATAACTATGCAATTTACGAGTATTCCAATCGGCCATTGGAGAATACGGACACGCAGAAAGTAATGCATTTCTCTATACACCTTTAACTTTGAATGCATTGCGGACAAAAGAGGTTATTCCGTAAGGATTTCAAGAATATTGAGTTCCACCGCACCATTAATCCTTGGCAGAGTGGTCTGAAGACAGGCCCTATGTGTAAATAACGTCATGCACATAAAACGGTGAAGGGAATGGAGACTTTGAATGTGAAGTAAAATTGATTTCAGATACAGACATCGAGCCTCCGCTTCACAAAAGGTTTGTACCCAAAAGATTGTCAAAGACGTTTTGGTAATTTCTTCACAGCTCTTATGATGTTATTTCTTTTGTATTTAAAAAAAATTGACCTTTCAATGACTATGGGCGTAAATCTAGGTTTACATCATTTCCGGTTATTTTTAAAAGCAAGGGCGTACGTCCGGATCTGCTTTCCATCCTGAATAATGTACGAGCCTTTCGTGAAACTTTTAGAAGAAGAACAAAAGGTGTTCTTAATTCCCCGTCTACTTTTGAGGAAGTCTACGGCCAGAAAAGTCACATAATACTAGACTAGTAATACAGATTTCTGTATGATACGTGTCTATATGTCAGTCAGTTATAGTCCATCCTTCTTATACCGCTAAAAACTGAGGAATACCATTGATGACTTAATTCAGGGGTCAACAGGCCCAGAAACTAATAATGAAGATGTATGTGCCTCGGTAAAACGCTTGAAATGAGAGATGAGAAGTCGGTTAATAGCCTACTTTTGTTCTCTGAAGGATCCACCTTTGAAATATTGCTGCCGACATTCCGTTCCACCTGCTCTGACAATTACTAGACGTATTCCACCATATCTTCCAACACATCCACACATACGTGTTCTGGCCGTATGCGTATACGTTGATAGCACAAAACCCTTGCAATGTATACTAATTTGCTGGTCAGAACATATTGTTTAATGAGCATGTTAATGCAGTCATCTTCCTTTGAAGATTGTAACCGTACACTCCTGCCGTAGTTTCTAGACTATAGGCGTCAGAGGTTATATTTTTCTATATTTATCATCTAATAATATATAGTATGTCTGATTAGATGTTTCGTCGAGCTTTCGATAATGTGTTTAATGATGGTTTCATATCGCAATAGTATCCATTAACCTTTTGTGAAACCGTAAGACCATATTGACATCCTTGGAATATTCTAATGAAATATAACATTATATATAGTAGGTCTCTATTATATACTGAGTAGAATTTCTTGATGCTCGCTTGTTTAATATGAGTATATGACTCAGAGATCTAATAGGTTGCTTGAACAAGGTTCGTAATTTATTGTAAATACTTTGGGACAACACATACATTTTGTTGCGGGTTTTATTTGATTTCCACCCAAATCGTAAAATCCGCACTAGGAAAATTAGCGATTGATTAATTATCTCTGGTCTATACTCGGGTTACTCCGTAACGTATATTTCAAATAATGTATTGATTGATTAAATGAAATGGTGTTCTTTGTTTGCTTCCTATTAACTCAAGACACAGCTGTTGACATGTAGTTGATCAATTATGCATCAGAAAGAACACATAGAAACGTGAATGTATTCGTTCTGACGTCTTTTCACATTCCACAGCCATGCGATACAGAATGTACAGGTGTAAGACTTTGTCTGGTAGGTCCCAAGACTAATTATTTCTAACACTTACGAGTCTAATTAAATCATTAATTCACCAATTCACAAGTTCCAGTAAACTTAGTTGAGCTTTGTAGAGAAACAATTACCAGTTATTGGTAATTTATCTTAAAGCGTAACCATTTAGTATACCTGATTGCTTTTGCCCACGCTGGTAGATAATAGAGATATCTGAAGTCATCATAGCTTGTGGGGTGGGAATAATGAACTCTAGTCGAATGGAAACATCAATAGACGACTTCCAAACCCGCAGTTTCCACCTGAGCACGGCGTGTCTATCTGTCTTCATTATATGGAGCCGACAGTTCACGATTTAAATGTCTGAATCTGTTTGCCATCGTTTCGCTGGCATAGTAACCTTGATATATAAATAGTACTATATTTATAATATTTCCAGCTGTGCAACGCGGGAAATTGATTATGTTCTCGTCACATATGTTTGATTTATAAATCTCAGAAATATATGGATAGGAAATTCCGTTTTATTAACCCTTTGAGAACGTTTTACAATCAATTAATGTCGCAATGCTCTGATGTTAACACAGTGAATAATAATAAAACATAAAAGTCCCCACATGATATGTCCTTTCCATACAGAGGAATGTCCTCTAATCTGTCCATTACTGCAATATAATGAGACGAAGAACCGGAGACTCCGAATCGTATTGCATTTCAATAATGGATAATACTCTTACTTTAATTAAATAGTGATCAAACATATGACATATGACATATGACAAAGAGGCTATCCGGTATTTTGGACCATTGCTCTTATATACTGCTGCCATACTGTCCAGTAGACTATGTTAGTATTGGACACAATATGTGTCCATCACTACAAAATAATCAACACTTTTAAGTTTATTTTTTTAATGAAAACGCAGATCAGATATCCAGTTCTCATCAATACGGAAGCACAAACATATATGCAATGAAATCCAACCCTGGATATAACGAGAATGTATTCTTATAGTCACGGCATTTCTTGGCAGACAGTCGTTATGTCTACCAGTTACAAATATGATCACATATTCCTTGATTAACATATCGATATACCGGTATGATAATAAATGAGTACGTTTTCCCAGTGAAATATGATGTTTTGTTAACTCGCGGATATGGATAGATTGCCAGTCAGATATAGGTAACATTTGATGCCATTATATTTATAGGACATTCTGCAAGATGTCACATCCATAAATGAGGATAATGGAATGTATAAAATAAGAGTTAAACATTGAGACGATATATCTTCACTTGATAACATTGATTTCCTGACAATGGTACGTGGTATTTATATACTCTGGAGAGATATTTCAACTGAAACTGAACTTTAAAACGTTAAAATTGCTAGAGTAGAAATCACAAACCTTGATAATATCTAATGGAAATTGAATTTACACAAAACAGAAGCGAGTTGTCACGAAAAAAAATTTGCTCTCACGCAAATCCGCGATGGATTCACACTGTTTAATTTAATTATTGCTGCCAACGATATGCAATTATTTAATTTGGCTGTCAGGACCCAGTACAGCCTTGAGACGAAGACAGCTTGAAATGTAAGCATTCTTTAAAAAAAATGTAATTCCTCAAAGGCAAAGTTCATATGTTTTTCACATGATTCAAAGGAGGTTTAGTGGAACGTGTGCTAATTGTGCATATAGCGATGACGTTGAAGTGTAAACGATTATATATCGCGTCTAATTTTTCATAACATGTTTATGCGAAGGTTTCCATTGGTATTGAAGTTCCCAAGGATGCTGATCGCGCGTTTGGAAACAATCCTATAATTAATCGTGACATTTCCCGTTGGCGTTGGCTCACTGGTCGTACTAACATCAATGGAGAAAAACGTCTGAAGGCTGCTCTTCTAAACAAATGAGCGTCTCCGTCTGCTTTGAAGTCACCGAGGCCGCTGGATACGAAGGCTTATGTCCGACTGGAACGACATTCATTGGAACATATCACCATTGTCTGGTCAATATACCGGGAACAAACACCCCCGTTACCAAACTATAATTCCTGAACACAAATAAGAAATCGTACAGTAATACAACCAGCTTAAACCGACATTACATATTAATCGCAGTTGTTGTTGAATTACCGATGACTTTGTAGCACTTAAACGATGTTAACCATTCGTAGTTAGGACCAAAGGGGGGATTGGTGAAGATATTGGGCGTTTGGAATTGGAGGGGTTAAAGCTAAGACGTTATAGTGCGCTGTAGGAATGACGAGGCACGTTTGTAGTGATGAGAGAAGCGGGAAACAGAACGCGCTGTGTTAGAACGCTATTCTCCCAGGAAGCAGAGTAGCTGAGATTCGAAGATTAAACAGACAGTCAAGTTTACGCGAGCCACATGGGAGCCTCGACGCACTTAGATCTGACAGTAAACATGAGAGTAGGTAGCTCACTGCAGGCGTCGTGCAGGACGGATTAATATGAACTCTCAGTAAAAGACAGTGTTAACTATTCGTGGCGGAAGACGACAACTATCATATGAACGGTATGTACAGTGTTCAAGAGAGGGATAAATGGCATTGTGGCTGCGTAAATAATGGTTAAATAATTCAATCTTGACAGCTATCTTCGCATTGAGATCGTGCATGGAGTATTTAATGTTATCAATATCGCTGTGGAATTTCTGGTTTAATTGTTCTGACTTGTGACGTAATGATCAAGAGATGTGTCACTTTAATGTTACTTTATCGTAATTCGTGATAGGTCACTGGCATTCATTCTGATATGAAACCATCACTGTCTTTGTTAATGAAATACACATATATCGGATGAAACTAACGAAGTCATTCCTGCAACTAAAATTCTAAAGATGTTACCGTGACCCATAGGGTATGTCGAATGCAACAACCACCGGCAACAATATGTCCGCCGCGGGTTCCACCCGCCCACACATGTTGTGGTTGCCCTCTGTCGTCGTCGCCGCCGTCATGTTCTCCTTCCTCGGGATGTCCTTCACGCGGCACATCCGCCGCGTCAAGAGAAAAAAACAAATACTCATGGATTACGTTTCTTTGGAAATCGACGTCAACCGCTGCCGGATATCCGCCAATTTGTGTAACACGTATTCCATGCCGCTCCGGCAGCTTGCGTCGTCGATGAGGATACACGTTGTGGATGAGCAGGACAACCAGATGAAGACTGCACGACGTCCGTGTCTCCAGCAGCAGCAGCAGCAGCAACAGCAGCAGTCAGCGGTTCCTACGGGAAGGATCGCCCATAGGACGCCACGAGGCGGAGGAGGAGCCGGAGGTAGTTGTGGTGAAACTCCTGCAGAAAAGGATGTGTCCATCGAACTGGATTCCCCCGACAGCGAGTTCCCAACGGACACGGACGAATGCGTGAAGATAAGGATCGACTTGCTGTGCGAGAAATGCAGAGAACACATACTGACGCGACCCATGTTCTATTTGTCTGAAGATTCCCAGTCCGCGGTTGATGCCGTGACAGGTAGATGCGTCAACCAGGGTGTCATAATAGAAGAAGCTACTGGTAATAGTGGGAAGACTGTGCGTGATGTCAGATCGCCACTGTCTCCTCTCTCGCGGTACATCTCCAGCATTACCTCAGAAGAAGAAGAATGTGATAGGAACTGGACTCCTCTGTTATGTAGAGTCCCCACTGTGATCGTGACGGATATGTCTGATATTGAGTTAGATTTATTCAAACAGGAGACCATTTCCATGGAGAGTATAGACTACGACTACACACAGTCCTCTATCAGGCCGAACTACAGAAACAGGCCAACGGTTCTTTTATCAACTGAGGATATTATTGGCCATTTCGATGCTGTGGCTAATGAATGTACTAGGAAGTTGTCCTATGACGATATGGTGTTGCGTAGATCTCGCATTTCTGATAATTCAAGCGCAGAATCACCGGAGTATAAATCTCCCAAAGGAGCTCGTGATTTCTTTAAATTCTTTTCTAAACGTAGACGGCGGAAAACAACAAAAACAGTCCGAAAACCAGTTCTGACAAAGCAGGATAAGATAGGACCAATTCATGATACTTCCTCCAGATCACTGGAAGATGTTAATAGACATTCATTCAGAGGCAGGACATGGAACTTGGGTCAGAGGAGAAAGAGGTTTGCCCGAACTAAACCCGAGGATAAAACGGTTTCCAGTGACATGGACCCAAATCACTCTAATGAAAGGCATGATTTTTATCAATCTGAACGTTCCAATCATTCGTGGACAAACCTCCAGAAATCAAACAGCGCTGACAGCAACAGGAGCGAGTTAAGTAAACCACGTTCTTTTGAAAGTCAGGTAACATTTCTCGAAGACCATTCCATTCGTCAAAAACGTGCCATTCAAGAACAAGGGAAAACTAGATCTTGTGACGAGGTCATGCAGGAAGTTGAAGATTCCGCCACGTTGGAACGAGTGACCTTGACCCATGATGGCGGATGTCATCGTACTAAAAGTGTGGATTCAAACCTAAGGGAATCATTTCGTTTACTGACATATTTTGGGGAACATCTTGGCTCCGGATCACGATCAGATGGCTAGGTAATGTATTTGCATTTACCATAATACTGATACAGCCTTTAAAGGCATAATATCACAGATGTTTATGGTCGTTTTGGACTAGTTCTTAACTATAATTGCAAAGTGATATTATGCCTTTAATATATCAAGATGCAATCATTCTGGATTCAAATTATCACACGATGGCATCTCTGCCCTTTACATGAAGTGATCTGGCAAAGACTAGTTACAGTATTCAGACGTGGATCATATTCACAAGTCGCTGGCTATTTGAAGCATGATAATAACTAGTGTATTTTAAATTCACGTGCGTTACTCATAACATGGTGGACGATTAAAGAGAGAGAGATAGAGAGAGAGAGAGAGAGAGAGAGAGAGAGAGAGAGAGAGAGAGAGAGTGCTTCTGTTTAACTTTCTCTTGTTTTAGATGGCGCTAGGATGCCATGTGTTCTGTGAATTAATTACTACTAAGTAAACGTAGGCGGCTATAATCTAACCGAAAAACTACAGCACCACAGATAAAAATACCCAATTGAAATAGTTATTAAGGAGTAATTACTCAATCGTACATACCGTACATACCTGCAGGTGTATTCCTGTATGCAATACCACATTCAGTTATCTAACCACTTACATAATTACAACCCTCCTTTTAAAGTAATTACACCTTGCTTCCTACAGATAAAGAAAAATAATTTAAATTTAAGAGATATTTTGTGTGGTTTCTCAGCAAAACCTAAACAGTAGAAAGTGGTTCATCTCTCCGAGAAAATTCTGCAAAGAAAATAACGTATTCCTCGAGGGTGAAATATCGCAATTGAATAGTGATTTAAAGTTCAATTTGGAAAGAACTTGCAATTCAAACTAAAGAAAAATAGATATCTTATACGATGATACATTTTCTTTTTCAACTACGCATCTATACTAAATATACTGATATAGGTGACCTTTAAGACACGCTTGTAGATGTACTATATAATGTTACCGGTATGTTCTATTCTGCACGTTCACTACAAGCGATGTTTATATCGTTTGTTCCACACCACCTACTTACTTCTACCATGCTACGCTTTATTCTGAACTGTCTATTTATTTCCAGGTATCTATATTACATGCGTTTATCTGTTCAAGTATCTCGAGGGTTACACTGTATACGTTGAACTCTCTCTCTCTCTCTCTCTCTCTATATATATATATATATATATATATATATATATGTATATATATGTCACAGTCAGAACATAATTATTCAAACAATAAATGAGAGGACGGCGATGTGTATGG
>JAUTBV010138739.1:0-11543 GCA_032361325.1 Lepetodrilus fucensis
CCTCGACAGCCCGGTGTTCCATTGTAAAGAAACTGATACAATTCGAAAAGAAACAGTAGCATTTTTCGTAAAGAAACAAGCATTTTTCGTAAAGAAACACTTCTCGCTGTGTCTGAGTTCCCTAACAGTGAATATGAATGACAATAATATTGATACATTATTATTGACGAAATTTTTGTTGGTCACCAACAGCATTGTGCAAGTCGATTTTTTCCTTCAATATCACCCACTAACAGTCAATAATATTGTCAATTATCCAGTATTGACAATGTTATTGGCATTATTATTGATCGTGTATGGGCCGCTTTACAGGTCATTTTATTACTGTGTCATGTCTATTTATTGAACTGTGCACATGGTATTGTTAAGAAAGAATCTTTTGTTTTTCATTTGTACAACTGCCTATTTCTGTTTAGTGAAATATTGGTTGTTTATTGCAGGTGGGTGTTCAATGGATGTTGGAGATGGGTCCCCAGGAGGACTACATCGAGACAGTGGTGACATGTGAGGGGGACTATGACGACCCTCAGCTGCACAGGCGTCTGGAGAAGTTCCGGCGCAGTCTGAAGGACCTCCTTCTGATGGGTGAGCAGCAGGGTCGTACTGTAGGCGGGGTGGGGTATAAAGCAGGGTCGTGCAATAGTACGTCGGGGGCATAAGTCAGGGCCCATGCATTGCTTTTACTGTCGCAGGATCTTGCGTGAAGCTCAATGTATGCCAAGACTACTGGTAGGAGCCTTTTGTGAAATGCATACTGGGTTGGTACTGTTAGTTAGGGGCGTGAATCATGTCTTGCGTTATGCTTTTACTAAACCTGCGTTTCACGAAAGTGTTGTACCCAGTAGTCGAGGTTTACATATTCAAGGTTTACATAATTTCTTTCTATTTTACGTCTTATGGCATACGTTTTGATTCGGGCCCAGCCTACCATACAAGTCAGTCAAAATTGAAGCACTGAATAGAAATCTGATTAAAGAAAATGTCAACAACTTTGTAATTGCTACCCTGCCACTTCATTTGCTGTAGGCAAAAATGTCATCAACTATGGGAGTAATATTAGCACATCGTAATTAATCAACAAATCACAAACAAATTAAATGAAAGTGTTATTTATTTTCTTTTTCTTTCATTTCAGATATGCAAAAGCTTATCCTGAAGAAGGTGGAACCATGGAATAGTGTACGAGTAACTTTCAACATCCCCAAAGAGGCAGCTTTGAGACTGAAGCAGCTAGCACAGCAAGGCGACTCATCCCTACGCGAGCTGGGAGTGCTGGCTGTGCAGATCCAAGGCGACCAAGTTGTTTCTCTGACCATCGCTGGCCGCAACAATGAGAGGACAGAACTGATTCTCCGCACCACGGAGACGACGCGGCCCGGGCAGCCATTGTTCGATTCCGGTCTGCATAGTTCCGACGAGTTGAACTCACCCGGCCCCAGCAATGTTGAAGTGACTAGAAAGAATATTGCCGATTACCTGAGGCAAGGGACTTCTTTGTTTGATACCATTATAAACCAATCTCAGGCTGGACCGGGGAATGGAGTGTTCAAGTCTCCGAACGTTGTAGCTACGTCTAGTGAACCGATCCAATTCCGGCCAAACAATGTGATGACCACTTCGCCCTGCAACACGCCTTTGGCCACCAGCCCCACGCCCATGTTCCTGGGCAACTACCAACCAGGGCGCAGTCCTACCGGGTACCCATCGTCGCCCAGTGCGACGTACTCTACGTCCCCCGGTCCCAGCAAGAGCCCTGTTTACCAGCCGAGCCTCAAGTACCCATCGCCGCCAATCATCCCACCAGGACAGTCTGTCGGCGCAGGCAGCTTGAACCACGTGGGCCTGCCCCCGCCCCCACCTTATCCGGGCGGGGCAACTGTAAACAACATCTCCAGGGGAGGTAAGGCAGTGAGCGTGTCGAGTCCGCTGCTCGTGAACCTCCTACAGACGGAGCCCCTGGCCGCCGGCTTCAACAGCAAGATGCTGCCTCCCCAGGAGGGCGGACCGCCTCCTAAGAGGAAGAGACGCACCAGAAAGCAAAAGGAGGCATCCAAGCCTTCCACTGTGACGTCGGAAGGGGAGGTGCCCATACAGAGTGTTCTCAATCCAGTTCTGGACGCGGCAACGGTTATGACCGGCGACCGCGTCGAGAGCCCGATGGACACAGTCGAAGCGGCTCACCAGACCGCAGAGCTCAACGTCTCGCTGAACCCCAACCAGAGACTCACCCCTCCATCACTGATGCCTGTTGTGGAAGACTCCTCGTCCTCTCAGTTCAAAAGAAACTCGCCGTCAGACGGCAACACCTACCTGAACTACAGTAGTGCGGAGTCTGGCACTCCGACAAACCAACCTGAGAACCTGGAGTATGACTTCATGTCCCATTCGAGGATACCGAACATGCTGGGCAACAAGGGTTTCCACGAACAGCACGACCCATTTCCCCCGGAGATCACGGCAGGTAAAATCATAAACCCCTACACCGGGCAGCTGGAACCCGTGGACAAAAGTCCCGTCAAGGGCGGGCGATTCGGAGGCGTCCCGGCTCCCAAAAACAAAGCTCAACGTGTGAAATCGAAACCCAGCCGTGAGAACGTTCACGACTTGTTCCTCGACCGAGGAAAGCAACATGTAAACAAGAAAAGTGCTACAGTGACGAGTGAGGACGCTCATGCCAACACCAACATGGCCGGCCATGTGGACGCGAGCAGTGACATGGTAGTGCGCGGTAGTGACGCCGGTGGTGTTTCTGCCAGGACAGCGGAAGGGGAGCAGTGCCCTCCCTTGGTGAGAAACACAGACTGTTCGGCAGAGGTTGCTAAAGAAAGTGTGTTAACGTCGTCGACTGCAACGTCGTCGCCACCGCCACCAGCAATGAGTGCTAATGTGCCACAGCAGATCTATGCAGAAACCTCCCAGTCTAGTCAGTGTGCTCCTACTCCAACTGCTGTTCATGTGTCCACCACCTCCTCTTCTCTGTCCAGTACTTCAGTGCCAAGCCCTACTCGGTCTCAAACTACTAGTGTTACCATGCTGGCGGGAATGGTCAATTCCGTGGAAGCCGAGGCTGCCAAGCTGCAGGCTGCCAAGTCCTCGCCCCCGCTGTTCCATGGCGCGTCCCGCGGACATCCTGTGTTAGACGGCACAGGAAAGCCGCAGACACGGTCCCTGGAACCCAGCGCCTCTCGTCCTGCAGAGTTGCATAATAGTGATACCAAGTCCTTATATTCCTCAGACAGTGGGATGCAGACCCCTTCCTCTGCAGCAGCAGCAGCAGCAGCAGCAACAGCTGCAGACGTTTCTGTAGATAGTGCCAAGGCTAGTGCTAAAGTCGACCCCGTTTCATTGCTCAATTCCCCTTCCACCAGAACCACAGAAGCAAACTGCTTGTCTGCCAGCCCCCCGGAAAACAAGATGCCGTCTGAGGGCGACGAGAACTCGAACCACAGTGGCATAATAAACGACATCACAGCCGACAACGCTACCTCGGCCGGATCCTACCTGGACTCTGGGTCCAGCAAGGTGTACAACCACGACTCCGGGGTCGGCAGCTCGTCTGAGAGGTCCGACGACACGCCCTCCGAGCCGGGCGACAACGAGTTCAGAGGTCACCCTGCGGAGACGGAGGAGCCGAGCAAGTCGCAGAAGCTGCTGGAGTGCAAGCCGGAGACGAAGCAGGTGACCGTAGCGTACGTCATGGAGCAGGATCACACGGCGCAGCAGACCAAGGACAAGATGGATGTGGCACACCTGCCCTTCACCAAGGAGAAGGTTGCCTCGCTGGGGCATCTGAAAAATCACACGAACATGTACGGACAGCATCCCGGAGATCTCCACCCAAACAATCAAGTTACAGTGCTACAGTGGTCGAGCAAAGACGCAAAGCCTTTTGCCGACCATAAACATTTGTCAGATCCCGAGCTGCTGGTTAACTGTCAGACCGGGAAGTTGAAAAACGGTCCTGTGGTGTTGGACAGGTCGTTGCACAAAGACCTGGGCACGTCTTCTCCGCCACCCAAGGCTATGGCAATATCAGACTTGGGCCACAACCCTGGTCTGACGTTGTCGGACAATGACCACAATCCTGGTCTGACAATGTCTGACATCGGACACAGTGCTGGTAGTAGGCGAGCTTACAGGAAAGGTGTGTATTCTGAGAGGAGGAACTATTTACACAAAATGCAGAATTAACTTTCAATTTCAATTTATATTATTATGGAAATAACCTCCAGTTGTTGTTTTTTCTTCCTTTTTTTATTTTGGTAGAAAAGATTTTTTGGGGATATGAAAAAGACACTTTTTGGTTACAGAAGAGACATTTTGGGGGGATACGGGACAGACTGTTTTTATGATTATTAAAAAGGCTACAGAAAAGGTTTATAGTGGTTACATAACATTCATCTTCAAAAGTTATAGTTCTTGTTAACATACATGCACATGAACCCACTGGCACAGGTACTGCTGTTCTATGTTTTTATAATTCATTTAAATATTGTCACATTGGAAGCACAATAAAATACTAGTACAAGACAACTGTCCTCTACCATTGCTACTGGTGAAATATGGTAACCGTATTCACTGTGGCTAGTGCTTTTGTTAACATTAAAATGTTTGATAAAATTACTAAGAGTATTCTCGTACTAGCAATAATAAGAAAACCGCAAATACGAGTACTAAGTATACTTTTAGTCGGGATCGAACGTGTTAATGTATTTAATGTAATTGTTGACATATATAATATCCACTCATGGTCAGAATAAAAATGACAAAACACCGAACAATTATTATATTCCCCTTAGTTGTTTTTCATAAGATCTACAGAGTTAATGAAGTACAAATTCAGTTTTAAGTTTGTTGCTAGATCTGTTTGCAAGGGAATTTTAGTATGGAGTTTGTCACAACAAACTGCAATGTTTCTTTATAGATCTAAAATAAAAAGTGTAGAATTACTGCTAATTTTGTAATTTTGTCAATATTTTATTTAATGGTTATGCAAATAGTTTTATTAAATTTCCATATGCAAAGTGTATGGAATGGCATTTAAGAGTAGCCCAATTTCAAATTTCAAGTGTCCCTGGATGGATTAATATTCTCAGACCCCTAAGTGATTTGTGACTGATTATGAACTATTTTAATTGCATCATTTTGTTCTCGTATGTCATGGTTTCTTTTTATTTCTAGGCCTGTCTTCATCAGATGGCGATTTGCTGCATCCTTCATCACCGAGATCACAACCCAGTCCTGACCTGGGAGGCGAGAATCTGCCACTGGGCTCAGACGGTCTCAAGAACAGTCAATCTCACAAGAACTCTTTGTCCCCTGGCGGTGTGCCTGATAGAATGTCAAATTACCAGTGCAATACTTCGAGTCCTGAGTGGCTCGGTCTCCCGGGTTTGGCGTCGCAGCCCCAGAGCATCGTATGTGATATTGACGCCGCAGTCGTCGACCCGCACGAGTTGAGTCCAAGTTTCAATCCTGGCGGGAGGCTGGAGCCCCACTCGCCGTCTGGCATCGGACTGTTCCTGGCCAACAACGACGGCAGGTGCCTGTTGGACATGGACGGCGTGCAGTCCACCGCCAAGGGCATGATTCCCCGGAGCATGATGGCACACTCGCCCGACAACGTGATCGGCTCCAACATTACCAGCAAGTACTCGAAGCGGTCGTCGCCAGTCAACGTGAACATGCTGAACCACATGTACGCGCCAGGCCTGCCGCTCCCTAGACGGCTGACCGAGTCCATTCAGAGGCTGGTCAAACCCCTGGGGGACCCATCTCTACCTCAGATGAGAGCCTGCAAGGCCGCAGGAGCCGGCAGCGGGGCGAAGTACGGACCAAACGGGGACAAGTCGCCCCGCGCTTCTCACGGAGGCAGGTCGCCAGGGTCAAACGTCCAGCGGAGTAGTGCCAGCGGAGGAGTTCCCACGAGTCAGGCAGCATTAGTATCGGCATCGGGCATGCCCCAGAACATGCCCAGTCTGCAGCAGAACACTGTGGGCGGAGCAGCCGTCTCCATGAACCACAGCGTTCAGATGGTGTCGGGGTCGCAGACGTACACGTCACCTGACGGACATTCGGGTAGTCATCTGTCCACTTCAGTCCACCCGCCACCGCCGCCGTCATCATCTCTGTCGGACAGGAACCCAAACTGCAGCTCTCTACAGCATTCCATATCTCACGCCACACATTCGTCTTTGTCCCTGGAGAATCCGTTCAGCGACGTGGGTGGCGGTGAAGCATCGGCTTTGCAAGCCTGCGCTGCCTCGGGAACAGGCCCTAGTCAGCATCCCGACACAACAGACTCGGCGCCGTCATCAAACCAGCAACTGGGTGACACAGCCGAGCAGCTAGTGCCTTCATCTTCGTCCCACAAGTGCAATACTCATAGTGGACCCTCGTCACAAGCTAACCCCCCATATGCAAACTCCACGTCTGCTCCTGCGGACGAATCAGACTCTACTACGTGTGTCACAAACCAAGCACACCTCCAATTTGATCTCAATGACAGTTGTAGTACCGACAGCCATAATAGGATGAGTATGGGTGGAGGGGTCGACACAGGCAGTCGCATGGTCAACTGTGTCCAGCCCAGAGCACCGACAGAGGCGCCTTCAGCTCCGACGCTGTCCGCGGAAGAATCTCAGAAGAACGGAAGCGTGTCCCATGTGGAGAGGCAGCTTCCGTCGCATCATTCCACAGAGCAGAGCACGGGGAGCGACGTCGGACACGTCCCTGACTCCGACAGCAGAGCTCAAAGGCAGCAGGTATGTCGACAACCACAGGAGTCGGATTCAGTGCACGCAGACATCTCGGAGGTGCCAAACTCATCCGTGGAAGTTCCGGATGTGAAAGCGGAGAAAACTGATTCTGGTGAAGGGGCAGCTCACATAGATGGTGCAGAGGTCCCGAGTGTCATGGACGATGACAAGGTAGCGTCAACAAGTGACAAATTGCAGGAAAGTGCTAGTGCGAAGGATGCCGAACGTACAAAAATTCCAGATCTATGCAGTTCAGAGGCAGCTATAATCTCTGTTATCCCCACACAATCTGTCGAGGATACGCCAACAAATTATAAATCGGCATCGTCGAAGAAGGAATGCGAAGGTGATGTCGATGCACCAAGGCTTAGCGATCCTCTTCCACAACGGAAGGACAGCAATGACGAACCCAAGCATTTGAAGAAAGTGGCAGAATTACTTAAAACAGCAGCATCAGACAGCCTCAAGCCTAATGCAGAAGCCCCCATGTCTGCGGAAAACAAGCCCACCAAGCCTGCTCAAGAATCTGCTTTTGGCGCGGCCATCAAAGGTCATGGAAACTCGTCTCAGCATCCGCAACTTCATCCTCATCCTGAACCTGACACAGTGCAGACGAGGAGGATCACGCGGAAAAGGAAATCCACTCACAGCGAGAGCGACAGTAACAGTAAAGACGGAACAGATATGGGCAAACCTGATGTTCCCAGCACAACGGCGGCGGCAAAGTCGGCTTCAATGGAAGCAGATTCCTCCAAGCCAGAGTCAACAACAACAACGGCTTCGGTGCCAAGAACTCGGGAGACGCGGAGACACCACAGCGAGGAGAAACAGAAGCCGCAGCACGAGGAGTTCAACGACTCTGCAGTCGTGACAGACAACGCCATCGCTCAGGAACACAAGGACAAGTCTGAGGCTGAGGAACACAAAGACAAGTCTGAGGCTGTTCCCCACGAGACGCGGGACAAGGCCGTCCTTGAGGAGAAGGTCCTGCCTCGAGAGAAGCAGCAGCAGCAGCAGCAGCAGCATGTGAAGGATGCGACTGCCGACAAGAGGTTGGAGGGACATGGAGGCGGCCACAGGGAAGAGGATCAGATGGTCAGACGAGGCAACTCTGCCACCCGACGCAACAAGAGTCTGCCTGTCACCCCCGGAGTTCCCCCATGCCCTGCCGCCCCACCACCCCCTGGGGACAAGTCTCAGTATTGTGAGTACACACATGGTAACTGCTGTTTGCCTTCCACTATTGCGCCCTCATAATACTACATATTCAATGGATTATGCCCTTTTAATATTACAGATAGATTCAATGCAGGCGGGTGGTAGAACATTTAGCATTTTGGCTCTAGTTTCAAATTCTCTCCCTGGAGCCTGGCATCAATGATTGTGAAAATTACCTTTTTGCCATGATCATGATATGAAAATTACCTTTTTGCCATGACAATGCAGTTATCATGATTGGTTTGTCAGTACCAGCCAGTGCTAGCAGGTTTACTGCAGCATTTAGCACTACAGATGTTATAACTTTCCTCCTGAGCTAAACTCACAACCCGTGATATAATTGGAAAAGCTTTGAAAGTGTCTCTAAGCCGCAATTAAAAATAAGGAAGATTCAAGGCCCTTGTGGTGCCGCAAGTGGGTGAAAGATTCTCGCTGCAACATTAACCTCCATAATCACTCCCTCAATACCTTTGCAGGGATTAATACTAATGCTAGTCCTATAGCCAATGGCTAGTGGTTTCTGGCTCGGACTAGTAGATTCCTAGATCTGGCTCTAGATCTGATAATCCTAGATCTGTGTTCTGGCTCAAACCCCTCGATTTAACAACAGATTTACGAAAATAGGACCATATTTTATCTTTCTAAATGAATAATTATAGGTAGATCTAACATAAATGTGCTAAAAATAATAATAATAATATCTGAAATAAAAATATCTTAATTTTTTTTTTTTTTTAAATGAGTCTGTGGATCCGTGAACCAATTTATAAAAAATAAAAGGCCTAAACACCAATTAAAATAAAAATTACAAAATAAATCAAAATGTTTTAAATAGTTGAGACTTTCTATTGCCCGCTTTTACTTTGATTTCTTGGCATCTGATGTTGTTCTCTGCCCACAGCATTCTTCAACATCTCAATCATGCAGGGACGAACTCGGAGCCAGTCTGCTCCAACTGGCGAGAAGACGGACAAGACCGAGAAGGAGGAGAAGAAAGAGAAGGAGGAGAAGAAGGAGAAGGAGGAGTCTCCTAACTCTCAGAAACGCTCCATGCGATCATCACGCCAAAAAGGCAATGAAAGACTTTAACCCTCTCCCTGCTGGATTAGACACAGACGTAGCTCTTTAGGGCATCTCTGGTTGCCTTCAGCATGGAGAGTTAATTAATGCCTACAGAATTATTCCTTAGAAAAAAAAATGTTATACTTTTTTTCATAATGTTGAAAACAAAAGTGCATTCACATATATCAAATTTAATTTAATATTTCCTTATTTATTGAAATGTCAGAATTTATTTTTAAATTGTAATCACCGACTTTAAACTTTATAATAAAAAAATTGGATACTTTTTTAACAAAACTATATAGGGAGCTATATTAAATGCTGTATATTATTATATAATTATTATATTATAATTCTTATTTTATAATTATTATTATTATTATTATTATGTTACAGATCACACAGACCAGCCAGCCGCCAAGCGACGACGATCACGCGATCACAGATAGATGTGTGACATAGACCTAGCTACAACTACTACATTGCTTAAAGATAAACACAATCCACTGTACATACGCCTGTGAAGGACGGCACTGTATACCATACTACAACTCAAAACTGACGATGACGACGTAAAACTTGAGTGCTCATAATATGTATCATGCCAGTTCCCAACCCCCAACCCCAGAAATTCCATAAACCATTGAAATGGACATCTGAAACATGTACATAGGCAGACTGTATATATCTATTTCAAACTATTTAAGTTTGATATGATACGAGATATTGTGTACAGGTTTAATGAAACCCAGACTGTTTAAAAAACATAGATCTACTTCATCTTGATTTATTTTTTATGAAAAATATCACGAATTTACTGCAATTTGAGAAACATTTTTTCATAGTATTTATCATTATTATTGATAATGGCTGGCTAGGTGATTTCTATAGTACATGTAGATTATGTACAATTTCCGAAGTTTTTGTTATTTAAAGACATTTTTTTTTTAAATCAAAATCCATTATTGATGAATGTTTTTGCTTTTTGACCACACTTTATGCCAAATGTTTACAAGCATAGTCTACAGGTTTGATACCTGCTTGGTGTTACGTGTGAGAGTGACAAATATGTGATATGTTTTTCACAAGCTGCCATGTGAATGCATAATTTGACATTGGTAATTTAGAGAGGGCAAATATACACTTTGCTCTTTATGAACATGTCGAACTGGCTCTTACCCAGTTCATTGCGTGCAGTCATGTTTTCTAGCATCTATTATGTCTTCTCTTTTTTTTTCGTGTGTATATAAATAAACCTTTCATAGTGATGTACCTCTATTCACTATACCTTCACACAGCTTTTTTTGCAGAGTTGTAATGGTTACTAAAATCTTGTTAATATGAAATATGTACTACATTTACACACTAGGCTGCTTTCTCTGAGAGAGATAAGCACAATGAAGGCTTACATTTACACTTGTTATGCTAGTCTTTGTTGTACAGTTTTCAATAATATTTTTTTTCAAAGATTACCTATCATAGAAATACATTGACTTATTGTAAATATCATTCTACATAATACATACATAAATGAAGATCCTTTAGAATTGCTTATGTTGTGTTGTTGTTTCTGGAATGAAGATGGTTTTTCCAAGAAATCTGAATATGTTTAATTCTCTCCATGCTGAAGGCAACTGCAGATGCTCTAAGGAACAGTGTGTCATCATCAATATTCACAATGGTTGCCTTTCTGATGCATAGCCACATACCGGTAGTGGCAATACAGTTATCATCCTTAGTCTGTCGGTACCATTGTTGCAAATGGGAGAAATATTTTGTTAAACTCCATATTCACTCACTCACTGTCAGTACCAGCTGGTGCTTGCAGGTTTACTACAACTTTCATTGCTACAGATGCTGAGTGTTTCCTCCTACCCTAAACTGAAAAGCCAAGATGTAAGTGAAAGATCATGAAAGCGCAAATTAAAAAGAAAAGATGAAAATAGCATTGAACAAATTCTTATTGAACAATCGATATGAGATTTATTGAAATTTTCAACCACAGTATTTCAGTTTGCTGTTCCTGAGGGGATTCTAAAATAATTGTTTGGCAAGACTCGCTATCAGTGCCAGCACCTCGCCTCGTTTCATCGAGATTAGACAACTGTACATTTTATATATAGTGGATTTAAAATCTGATCCTTTTGATTTTGTAGTACAATTACACTTGCCACTGCTATAATATGCTTGGACGGGAATCAAAATGTCGAGATCCGTTGTTGATCTTGTAAACCTGGCCGTGGCCTGCAACCCCTGGATCACATTCCGACTTTCACTTCAACATCGACAAGTATATGACCAATAAATGTATGTGATGCAATACGCAGGAATTATCACATTTTAAGTTGAACATAGGTTGATAGACCTGTATAATCGGACAAACGAATTTCGATCCGAGACGAATTGCTCTTGATTTATTCACCCAAAAGTTATTTACTGATGTACTTATCCCCCAGCACTCGATAGTTATAAAACAAATAATATTTTATATTAAATAGGGGAACG
>JAUTBV010138750.1:0-11543 GCA_032361325.1 Lepetodrilus fucensis
GACTAAGTACATCAGTAAATAACAACTTTTGGGTGGATAAATCAAGCGTAATTAGTCTCAGATCGAAATTCGTTTGTTCACTCTACAGGTATATCAGCTGTGATAGTATGCCTTTAAAACAACCAAACAAAGAGATATCATGTCATTTATTGTTGTACACAGATGAGACATATATAACATATCTGATATACCAGAATACTGTAACGTAACTTGAAGTTTAAGTAATGTCCTGCTTGTACGTAGTAGTAAGGAATGTCGTACACCTCGATTTACCACCTAACCACAGTGCGACCTTTTCGTGTGTATAATGCGTACACCCGAGACCTCGTCGCAATATAATGCTTACGTATCGATTAACGACCAGTTTAGATATGAAATACAGATAGACAAGGACTAGTGCGTTTCACGATCTGGTAAAGGCAGCCCGGGTACGCTTTGATACTTCCTCCACCTTTTCAACATATGTGTCAATGGTCCATTGCAAAAGAAGAAGAAGAAGAAGAAGAACAGAAGGAGAAGGACAAGAAGAGAAGAACAAGAAGAAGAAAAAGAAGCGATACAGAAAAAGAAGAAGAAGAAGAATATTATTTAGAAGAATGTTCATTAAAGTATCAAGTTGACATACACAAGGCAGTCCAGTTTAACATAGCATATATGCCCAGCCTAGCTAGGCTTATTAGACAATATTGTCTACACATATGTACTATATACATAATACACACAATGCAAACCAATGCCATTAGGTTTATTAAAGATAAAAAGAAAAACGTTTCACTGCTCGTAACATTTTTCAATTTTACCTTTTGTTCAAGTTTTGGCGTTTTCTCTGTTCAAACATCGTATTAAAGACTAATAAAACTACTGCATTCAATTCCTATGTTCCTCATGTTTTAACACACACGCACGCGCGCGCACACGCACACACACGCGCGCACACACACACACACACGCGCGCGTGCGCACACAAACAAACAAAGGTAAAACATCTCAAAACTAAATCCTTAAAGAAAAAGTATTTAAAAGACGTAAAGCAATTAAACAAATATATATGCATTTAACTAATAATAATACAGTCTAATGCAACAACAAAGTAACACTATCGTACAACTGTTTTATCCACAAACACCCATGACACGTGCAGCAGTATTGGCCACGTGTTCAGGCGGGGTTATGGACATTATCGTGGAATACAAAGGGGAAAGAGGATAATGTGGGATGCATTAAGCTCGACTTTCTTTTACGACGATCGTGTTGCTAGAAACCATCGGGTACGTCTGTCAGAGATCCAATGGGCGTACTCGATATCGCCTTCGTAATGATCGCAACCACCCGCCATTAACCCTCTCCATGCTGGAGGCAACCGGAGATGCCCTAAAGAGTAGCGATTGTGCCTAATCCAACAGGGAGAGAGTTAATACTACGTCGGGTACTCCAGCTCACGACACGTCGTATCTTTGTAAACGCACGAGGCACCGATTCAACAGGCAGGGAGATATGTCGCGAGGGTCTAAGTGCTACCCTCACCCCGGGGCGTCTAGGCACCCACCCTGATAAAAATGGCGGGGGAGGGGGGAGGGTGTAGAAAACCTAAGTTGTGTGTCACCCGATCCCGCGACTGTGTGATTTATAGGACTCACGATGAGGGAGGTTTAACTATCGTCTGCTCCCTAGCACGTGCCGCGCGACAAAGACCGCCGAATAATAAAATCTCCACGACCCCAATCGACATGTGCATGATGCTTCATTGTTCCCAAATCCCTACTTGCTCACACGGCTGGGGATCTGAGTAACGCATAGACTTGACTGGGAGACTCACAGCCACTTCAGATCACACCGTGAAAGAAGAGAAATTAGTCCTCGAGCCAGCGATCGCATGAGCGTCGTGTTAGAAGTTAAACTGAGAGAGGGGCAAGACGAAATCCTGGCACTAGTCAGGGCCGCGGAGAAGAGGGCACTTCAGCTGCTTTAAGAGCAACGCAGAGAGTAAATGGAGCAGAGTAGGAGCAACTACTCAAAGCTCTAGCTGTCACTTCTAAAGGCAGTGGCGTGACCTGTCCAGCAAAGAATGGAGGCGTAACCACTGTCCAGAATCGACCCAGTCCGAGGACGGAGATGATGGTTCTACAGAAGGCTTGACCGCAAGGATGGTCAGATTGAAGGGGAGCTTCTAAGGGCGAACGTCACCTGTGATGGTTCGGGAACAGCCTCTAGGTCTGTAACACGATAACAGACGTGTTAAAGGACGGGAAGTTCGGCACAATATACAGGATATTGCAGTCTTGGTCCAGCGGAAGTATCAACACCCACAAGGAAGAGTCGGTTGAAGATGGTCGGTGCAATTAAAACAAAACATGTCAAATCTTGTCAAATTCAATTCAATTTTATTTTCTCTTTTACCACGATCAGTGGTCTAGTCTACATACATATACATATTCATACATCAAACCAAGTGTTCAAGATAATGGATGGACATATACATGTGTCAATGGACAATGGTCCGAGAATTCGGTATACACGTGCATGTTTTATTTATGCGGGCATGCACGTTTTCTGTCATCCTCGTACTCTAGACCCCGAGATCACGAAACTTTATTTGAGTACGATTTCATTCTCAACTTAATCCTCAATGAAGTTGTACTTGAACTGTTTCGTAATCTCGGGATCAGGGGTAGGCTGCTTAATCCCTAAAACAAATTTACAATTGGAATTTTGAATAGAAACTTTGGGGAAATGTAGATTATCATCCTAAATATTAGAAAATAAACCTAACCTATTGTTGTTCTCTCGAAAAATGTAGATAGAACAACTAGTTCTCAGGTGACGGTTTACATTTCACTGGAACTGGCATGACGCCACCGTATGTTCAGAATGAATATATTACTGTAAACTTCAACTATCATAAAGACCACACACAAAAATAACAAATTATATACCCATGTATTTCACATTTAATGTTTTTTAATCGGCTGAAGACTATACTTGTCACTTGCTATGTTAAAATCAGATTGAGTATTTTACTCATGGTTTTGGCAGTTTTTAATAGTGCATTATGATATTATTCATAATAATAATAATAATAATAATAATGGCTACTATAATGCGCCAAATTTACCCCCATTCCCTACGCTGAAAGCGACATATTATTACCCCCTGTCACGACTATGGAACATCGTGCGCTCAAAATGTCATCCTCAACTCATTGGGAAGGATACATTATACTACATGTATTGATGATGCATAGGTGGGCGCGACATTAATATACCGAATATACTATAGCATAGGATGTCAACATCCTGTTTTCATCCCCTCTCATGATATACACATATTTATCACATAACAGACAGACAGACAGACAGACAGACAGACAGACAGGCAGGCAGACAGACAGGCAGACAGACATTTATTAAATACCTTGGCCCAAAATAGATTACTATACTAGTATACATAGTTATGCGTATTAATCACTAAATCACATACATAACAGTTTCCTCTTCTTTTTAATATTGTATAGAAATACATAAACATTATGTAATTGGTCTATATTTTTATTTGACATGATTGAGATACAGATTTCAAATGAGAATGCTGGATTAGTTACTGCTCTCTAGGGCATCTCAAGTTTCCTCCAGCATTGAGAGAGTTAAGTCACGTGATAAGTCAGCGTGAGACGAAATATTGATTTATCTACCCGTATTAGGTATTTATCATGTTCAGAAATAATAAATTAACAAACGTCAACGGCTGCGACAACATTATGTAGACAACACAGGCCTACGTGTGCAATAACATTATCTTTGTGATAATAATCATTTAGATCCATATGACGGACTAACGTATTACCAATTATGCCGCCCCTCCCATTGGTGAACACATGCAACTGATATCATGGTTGACATCAAAGATATCATTATTTCTATTTTTAGTGCGAAACGCTGCTTTCAGTTGTATTGGTACCACATCTATGTTTGACAGTGACTGACACCACGTGATGTCATCGGGACTTGCCGTGACAGACACGTGTCATAATCACGTGACATCTCCAATTAAAGTGTCACCTTCACTTGAAACAGACTGAATTGAAGGCATTCAATCGGATAAACTATCCGGGTGTGAAAGAACATACAATACATCATATCAGATAGTATAGTTTTCAGTATCACATTTCAGAAGTGAGTTGATATGGCTGTAACTTCGAGCTATAATCACACGGATAATGATAACGTCAAACACTTTCAGAATTTCGGTTATCGTTCGTTGCAGTTTGACAGGGCCCAGAAATTACGAAACTGTTTTTAGTAGGCATACGATTTCATGCTCAAATTGTTCACAATTCTTCATATAAAATTTGAGCTTGAGCATGAAATCGTACTCAACACGTTTCGTAATCTCGGGGCCCGGTCATATCACACTGCAACGAACGATAACCGAAACAAGGTACTACATTTTGCGCGTAGACATACCTTCCCACCCTTAGCAATACCGTTACTGTTATCGTGCTCGGTGTGAATAGGTCTGGTAAGTGGTGGGTACAACATGTAAACTAGGACAACTACATCACTACACCTGCAGTAGACTGTAGCCACACTAGCGATGACCTAATAATATGGGAACAATGTATTTTATAAACTGGTTCTTAATGAATGCGCAATCGGATGAGCTTGCCGCTTATCCTCCTAGTAGTTGTCATTATTAGGAGCCCAGTCCAGAAATGTCCATATGCGTAAATATTTATTTTAGTATCGAAAAACAAAATAATTAACACTCATTCGGACTAAGATTTTAGCTGTATCCAAACATTTGCCACTATTATATGGCTGTAGTGACATAAGATCATGATCAGCAAACATTAAGACCATTATAGACTAGGCAACTTTTATCGCCGCAACAGTGTTGCTGCGATATTTGTTGCCTAGTGTATAGTGAAAAATCGCTTGTCTCCCATGTGTTGCTACGACGAAAAAGAAATCGCCTTGAATAGGAACATGTTCTATTCCGTACGACAAGGCTCCTCAAAATAGTGTATGTGTGTATGACTGCACGTGCAAATACATGTTTTTACGCCCGAAACAATAAAATGGTCGCCTATAATGTACAGCAAAATGTTGCGGAGACAAAAGTTGCCGCAACTTATGGAAACGTTGCGGCGATAAAAGGTGCCTAGTCTATAATGGCCTTAACTTATCCAGGTGACAACAAAAATAAACTCCTTCACGTCATCTTCACGCAGTGTCGATTTGAATGACAAATGGAGGTAATTTTATTGACTGTACCTGCAAGTCAGTTTCACAATGGGGCTCCCGACATTTCTTTCCAGTCCTATAGATGGTTTCCTTCCTATTCGGTACACGTCTGCTTAAATGTCAAAGCCGTGAACTTGTTTTGTTTACTATGTGGTCCAGACACACCATTATTCAATCAATTGATAAATAAACCATTCCCACAGAAACTATTGAGTCTCATCTTATGTTCCACCTAAAAATATATACAAAAAGTACACCTGCAAGCAAGCCACAGCCTATCAAGGAGAGCACTATGTTTTCTGGCGTTACTTCCACAAGTTGGTCAACGAGGAAGTGACGTAATTGTGATCTGAGGCCATATTTTCTGTTTACCATAACTGAAAATGACAGGAAGTACAATGGACTACGATGCAGATAGAAAGTATTCTGATACACGTGTAATACTAACAGGAACGCCCTATCTGTCCTCACAGTCCGCTGTCCTCACAGTCCGAGGACAGATAGGGCGTTCCTGTTAGTATTACACGTCTCCATATATAGATAATAATCACAAACATTTTAATTAAATATGTTTATACTCCTACACACGTAACCTGTGAAATCAATCAAATATACAAGATCAGCCCTTTAAACTCACAGGCTTCTGTTCACAACATTTGCTCATAGTATTTCTACTACCCTAACATACTTGAAATAGAAACTTATTAGAATATTGCATCACCATGATTTTTGGCAAACAGTTAACTTTTATTGTAAGCTGCATTTAGACTTCATTACAATGTAGAACTTTCCTGTGTGAGGAAGGAGGAACACTTTTAAATAGGGACTTGAAAATACCCAATGCTTCCAAGTAGTAGAAAACACAAATAAGTGATTATCTGACAGTACTGTACGAAGCCGTTTAACCGATGACACATTGTCCCATCCTCGAAAGTGCAGGCCATTATGACTACACTAACCTTTGACGGAGGTTAGTGTAGTCATAATGGCCTGTGTTTTCGAGGATGACATTGTCCATGACCACTGAATAATGTTTCTCCCAAATAATATTTTATCGATAAATCGGTTCTATTTCCGGTTTGTTTATGCTTAGACCAGGGCCCAATGGTACGAACGTTTTAGTATGTCCAAGCTTAAATTTAATATAGAACAAAACTTTGACAACAAAATCGTACTAAAGAAATGTCGTATATCGGACGAGTACAAGCTGCGAAGTTATGAACCTTTTTCAGTACAATTTCAAATTCCATCTCAAATTATATATGAGGATTTGTGAACAAAACTTTGAATTGAGCATGCAATCGTACTCCCAACAATACGTTTAATTAAATCGGGGCCATGGTATCCTGTCGCAATGCTCTCATCCATAACGCTTGCTTCGCCGATAGCTAATGAAATTAAAATAAAGTTGTATGAAATAAAACGATATCCTGATATTATTATTGGCACGCAAAACACGTTAGATCTGCGTTGATGCTGCAGAATTTCAAGTCACATGACATAGATTTTATTAAGGAAGATGGACAGAACTTTTAATACAGTAAGATTTTCATTTGTTAACAGTTGTATGAATTTCAATTTCGAGGGAAAATAGTAATAATAATGTGGAATATATGCTATCCTACTGGTTTCATAAAATGGACACACTAAAAGAAAATTATATTAATCTTCAACTTGATTTAGATTACATTTTGTACACAGAATAAGATTCATATTTACATTTGCATTATGACGCAATTGCTGAATATTTAACTTGTGTGACAAACATCCGAATTTAACAGTATACATGACTTAACTGATAATTATAAGCTTATAATTATAAGCTTCTGCTGTTAATATCTATTTATATGAAGAAGTTTGAAATACTATAGATACATCAGCACAACCTTGACTTATCCATACATGAGAGAGAAAAAAACAGTTTCATATAAAAGTAAACGAATATGTGTAGTAGTTAAGTTAACTTTTCCATTATCATCATATGTTTTCAATATTTCATAACAAGTATATAGTATAGTATATATTCATATGTAACAGTCTAAACCAGTATGTAATACAACAGCAGTAATAATTAACACATACATAAGTTCTACCTAATTCTCCAAGAACAGCATTTGACGAGACTCGTTTATTTAGGCATCAATATCGCTTAAAGTAGAATGGGCAACATCTTTGTATCGAACATCTTATTGACACTATTGTAAGGAATGGTAGGATATGCTTTGAGCATGGCTAATACTGGATGCGCTGCCTTTTTAGCTTGAGTACATAATGTTTCACATATTAAGCGTGATGAGAATACTATACCAAGATATTTGTAATAAGTAACTGTTTTCATGAGTTGCTCTTCTCCGTTTCTTTTAAGTATCCTCCATTTCTAAAAACAATTATTTGAGACTTGTCCATATTTACTTCTAATCCCATTTTGTTTACACTACACACTCACTGCATCTAGCTTCTTTTCTAGCCCAACAACAGTATCACCCATAATATTAACATCATCTGTACATATCTTCTACAACATTCCTTACAAATATGCCTCTCATACCAAGATTACATAGTTCTTCTACAAGTTCGTTAATGAATAAACTAAACAACACAGGGCTTAACATACACCCTTGGCGGACACCACTAGACTCGAACTGAGGCTTTTACTTTATTGTACATATATATCTTCTAGTATTTTGAACATCTTGCTATGTAATCCCCTCTTCAACAATACATAAAGTAATTTATTTCTATCTACCATATCAAATGGTTTTTCTAAAATTTATAAAAGCAGCATAAAACCTTTGTCCTGGTTTCCTAAGGTATTTTTGACATAAAGCTTGAAGATTAAATATATTATCTGTGGTGGAATATTCATTTCTTAAACCAGCTTGCGATTCGTTCAAAAACTCATTTAGTTCTATCCAATAGCGTATTCGTGATTCTAATATTGAAGTGAAAATGTTACCCATTGTACTCAACAAAGAGATTCCACGATAGTTATTAGGGTATTTAACATCTCCCTTTTTAAATAGTGGTATGATCATTCCAACATTCCAAGCATCGGAAAATATTTTTGCGAGGGCATTGTATGCGATAAAGCGTGAATCCCTGCGAGAAATACTAGGTATATATGTATATTATACGTGAACAATAGTAATCACTGACGTAGTTAAAGTCAGTTTGTATTTAACACCTCCACAAAGCGCTTTTATATTTTATGTCACAGGATGTTGGGCTTCATTTGTCACAGGATCTGCCGATCCTGGGATTCGAACCCGAGTGTTTGGATTGTATGTTATATAGTGTTTGTATATGCATCGCGGGAACATTTTACTACATTAGAAAGAGCTATTATTAACATGTGTAATATTTTCAAGTATGTATGTCTAACGGGAGATTTGAATGCTAGAACAAAATCTTTACCAGATTATGTTCAGTTAGATGAATTTATTTCCTAAATGAATGGCATTGATGACACTATTTTCCAATTAAATATCCAAGTACTGAAAGACAACGGTTTTGATATTCAACGAAAATCAATGCACAACTCTGTACACTCTTATGACTACACACTGTTAGATGTTTGTAAGAACAGCGGCCTGTATATTGTTAATGGTAGAGTGGCTAGTACTTATTGATCAATTCAAGCAAACTGATATAAATAGGCTATCAAAGTGTGAAACTTATGCTAACTTTAAAACTGAGTTATCATTAGAACCTTACTTATTACATTTATCTTACAAACAACGCATATGGATTACTAAATTTAGACACAAATAATAGATTGCCAATAGAAACAGGCAGGAGGTTAAATATACCCAAAGTAGACAGATTATGTACCTTATGCTACGTAGAAATTGACGATGAATTTCATTTGTTACTAAAATGTCAATCTCTATCAAATTTACGACACCAAATATTCCCAGACTACTTCTGTAATAACCCTACTATTGAAAAACGGATAAATCTCCTAAACTCTAACTATTAAAGCAGGCCTATCGCTTCTTTAACATGTTAATTGCACAACCATGTGTGTATATGCATACTGTATGTTCTCTATCTATCTTGTACATACTAGTATAGTATTACTATTTCGCTGTATCATATTACATGAGTTATGAGAATAAATTGTGTTCTGGTCTGTTCTGATTGCGAGTCCAAGGCTCTGCCGGATTATGCACTGCTGGTGTATCTTCGGCCTAATGAGGCGTTGCATGTCCATTTTATATATGTTTTACCTATATGCGCTTTTAATCTGTATCTACATGCGTGACACGTTAATAAACAATTAATTCATTAACCAAAAGGGCTGGCCCAGTACGTAAGAGTTACATTTACATAGACAACTTATAACTCATTCTCAAAAGATGCCACATTTTGGTGACAGTATAGCATGTCTATCGAGTAACGATAGGATTTCTGTTTTAGATAAAATAGCATCTATCTATATTCCAGCATTCCAATTGAGGTACATCTGTTGTCTAGATATAACAAACTAACATAAATGATCTAACATTTATATTTACGTAGAACCTTAACGAAATGTATTGTTATTTTAAAGACCGTTACCGGAAATATATATCAAGAGAAAAAGAAACTATGTAAATTAATTGATGGTCCCTATACAATGGACACACGAATTTTGATATGAGACTAATTACGCATGATTTGTTCACCCAAAAGTATTTATTTACTGATGTACTTATCCCCCAGTACTCGAATGCAACGGGACATAACTCAGTGGTACGACTTAAACCACAGGCAACGTTTTCTCGCAATTCCTTCATTGTTCAGTTGATGCATCAAAGACAAGATAAATAGCGGAACGTTCACTATATTCATATAAAACATTACTATTTTGATAACAATTGAGTACTGGAGATTAAGTACATCAGTAAATACCATCTTTGGGGTGGATAAATGAAGCGTAATTAGGCTCAGATCGAAATTCGTTTGTCCATTATACAGGCCTATCAACTGTGATAGTATGCCTTTAAGGAAAAACAATTTGAATGCTGCATACTGAAAACTGCAAATGGTATCCAAATGTACTTGGCTGCCTTGACCTTGGCGCGATATATTACCATGACAGTCAGCGCATCGCATGAACCGATCGCGAGTCTTTGCGCTTTGAACATTCGCTAATATAGTTTAGCCAGAATAGCAATGCCATGTACGTTTAGTAGTTCTCATCGGACAAGAAATCGGTGTTGCAAGCTTGCATTCGGTAAATGACATATTATTTCGTTTTTAGAGGTTTTATATACTTTCCCATATATTCTTACACTATTCATGCATTTAAAAATGGAGATGACTTAGTATCTCAATGTAGGCCTATTTGAATTGGTATATGTATTACCTTTGAAAACGATGTAAACGACATTGGTTTAAAATGCTATCATCACTGTGATGACTAGGTTATTTATATTGACTAATTAAACGCGCTTCCGCTACAAATACAGGCCTTTCTATCTAACGGCTGGAACAACGCAAATTCGGCTGAAATAACTTGCCTACCGACTGGAAATTAAGTGATAACATAGAACATTCTGTATTATTGAGTAGAAAAAAAGGTCGGTTATTTTTTCTCGCTATATTTTACTACTACACAGTTAGACAAGCTCTACCGAACCGCATTCAAATATTCTAAAACTTTATCATACTAAAATGGCCACAATATATCGTTATATAATCATATGTGGGGATTCACTTTAATTATTAGCCTAATGAAAGTGAAATCGACCTCTAGCATGATGACACAATGTATAGGAGTATTCATATGCTGGTCATTTCCACCTTAATGGTCCTCGCTTGACTTAAATCCCTTTATGTAGTTAAACTGTTTCATAATTTCCAACACGCGTGCGATCAAAAGAGACGGCCATAGTTTATGGACTGGTATTGTATCGGCGCTGCGCAGTCTGCTCGTTAGCGGTTTATAACGAGCATTTAACGGGTGGCTGGGTTGCCGCACATGGCACATTGCGTCAGCTGATGTTGGTGTGGGAGGGGTGGAAGGGGTGGGGACTCACAGGTGGGGGTTTGTCCCCCTCCTCCCCCCAAAAAAACCCCAACAACAACAAAAACTAAAAATAATAAAAACAACCTAGGTATCTTCCCGTTATGACTACTCCCAGTTTGACTACTGGTTAAAATAAGGATTTGACCACTTATGCAGAGTAGTTAGATTTTAGACATGTTAAGAAAAACAAATATTAAATAGTTGAACATTTAAAACCTGCTAAATATCTGTAAATAGCTGTGTATTTTTTAATGTGCATATTAAGAAAATTAAACCATTGAAATTGCATA